>JADBJO010030940.1:15000-17289 GCA_016801955.1 Conus betulinus | reverse complement strand
TCAAACCGTCGCTCCTGAAAGAGTAGCAGCGATTACAGCAATCACTCAAAGCATCTGCTGCAGCACAGTAGCAGCAGCTGAATGATAAAAAAAGGACCTTGGTATTTCCGATGTGGCCTAACTGCATCTGTTAGCTAGAGAACTTCCCTATTTGCGTGGCTTCCAACACAAACAGACTCAGCGTCCCTCAATGCGAAAGCAAAAGAAGCTGACATTCTCAAAACATCCAACATCTTCCTCAGACACTATGCACAGGATTCCGGGGAAATTCTTGACATGAATATAACGCATGGTCTGCGAAAGATTTCACTTTGGGTCTTACAGCTCTGTGGAGACAGGACACTAACACTGGCTGATGCAGAAAATTACATGAACCTTATACATGCTCTTGCATCTGTGGTGCGTTCATACATCTGTTCATGTTTTACAGAAAGGCAGAGAAAGGCAAGATCTGTCTGTCTGTCTGTCTCTCTCTGTCTCTGTCTGTCTGTCTGTCTGTCTTTCTGTCTGTCTGTTTCTCTCTCTCTCTCTCTCTCCTCTCTCTCTCTCTCTCTCGTCTCTCTTCTCACCTAGACACACAACCCAACGCCCTCGGACAATGCACGCACGCCCTCACACATAGACACACACGTGCGCGCGCTTGTATCTATACCGCTAGCACCCACCTACACAGAGACACAGACAAACACAGACACAACACACACACACACACACACACACACACACCACAACACACACAACACACACACACACACACACCACACACACACACACATCACCTACCACAACACAATACACACACACGCACACAGAAACACACACACAGAACACACACAGACACACCACACAACACACACACACACACACACACACACCACACACACACACACACACACACACTTACATACTCACGCGCGCGCTCACATTACTCTACATCAAACTTCTACTCACCTCACAACACTGCAAATAATGCCACGTCAATACAAACAAAAAAAAGGAAAGCTCGAAAGGCAAGCCAAACAAAGCTAACACAAGCACGTGAAAAACAGGAGGAGAGAAACCTGGAGAATGAAGTGAGGCGGAGCATAGCACAGGCAAAGCAAACACAAAGCAAAGCAAAGCATAGCAGAGAAAATAGAAGAGAACCAAGACAAACAGATGGGATGTGACAAAACAGACTGGAAGCGAAAAAGAACAGAAGAGAAAAACAAAAAAAAAAAACAAGCAAACAAACAAACAAAAACAAAAACAGAAGGAAGCAAGACAACCAGTAGGGAAGGGAGACAAATACATGGGAAGGGAGACAACACAGTAGGGAAGGACAGACACATACATGGAAGGAAGGACACAAAAAAAGGAAGGAAAAAGCCAGAGAAGCAGAAAGACACGAGACTCACAAAAGGGAGATAAGGAAAACAGAAGGAAACCGAGAGAAAATAGAAGGGAACTAAAATAAACAGACGAGACCCAAGACAAACAAAAGTGAAGAGAACCAAACAGAAGGCAAGGGAGACAAATGGAAAGTAAGGGAAACAAATAGACAGGGCAAGGGAAGACAAACCGAAGGAACGCCAAGCAAACAGACAGGAAACAAGACTCGCTGTATGGAAGCGAAGAAATAGAAAAAAAAAAAAACAACAAAAAAACAGAAGGGAACTAAAAATAAAAAGAAGGGACCGAGACAAACAGAAGGGAAGTTCTCTTCTTTGCGAACGCCTAACAGAGGGAAGTGAGATGTAGAGAAAGACCACAGACAGAAAGGAACCAAGACAAACAGGAGGGCAACGGAACACACAGAAAGGATTCGAGACAAGACAGGATGATTAGCATGACGAGCAGAAGGCAGGAGAGACAAACAGAAGGGAAGGGAAAACAAAAGAGCAAGCAAAGCCAGACAAACAGGATGATAGCCTGACGAGCAGAAGTCAGGGAAAGACAAACAGGAAGAGGGGGAAACAAGGAGATACAAAGCGAGACAAACAGGATGATAGCCTGACGAGCAGAAGTCAGGGAAGACAAAACAGGAAAGAGGGGGAAACAAGGAGATACAAAAGCGAGACAAACAGATGATGATAGTCTGACGAGGCAGAGGCAGGAGAGACAAACAGAAGGAGGGGGGAAACGAAGAGAAACAAAGCGAGATAAGCCAAATGGAAAGCAAAGGGAAAGCAACACAAGAGAACCTGAGGCAGGGAAGGGCCACAACTCTGGCAGTGGCATATCATAACGTCTACCCCATTAAATCTTCTTTTTCTTGTTGTTCGACGACTGAAGTCCACTCCAATGAAT
>JADBJO010030940.1:0-2500 GCA_016801955.1 Conus betulinus | reverse complement strand
AAGAGAACCTGAGGAAGGGCTACAACCCTCGCAGTGCCACGTTATGAAATAGACCCAACCCATTTACTATTCTTAATATAGTCGTTGCTATTGCTGTTAGTATGACGATGACGATGATGATGATGATAATGATAATGATGATGATGATGATGATGACGATGATGATGATGATCATGATCGTCGTCGTCGTCATCATCATCATCATCATCTTCGTTATTATCATTATGTTATAAGTATTAATACCACTATTATCATTATGATAATTGTTGTTATCATTATTGTTTATAATAATATTATTATTATCATTATTAATATCAATAATACAATTATTATCATTATTATCATTGCTATCATTATTATTGTCACTAATACTATAGCCACTACAACCACGCTGTCTGACAATCTTTTAACCTCCACCTCTCTCTCCCCTTCT
The DNA here is from genome assembly GCA_016801955.1 of Conus betulinus. Classification (NCBI taxonomy): domain Eukaryota; kingdom Metazoa; phylum Mollusca; class Gastropoda; order Neogastropoda; family Conidae; genus Conus; species Conus betulinus. The sequence continues at coordinate 2,067 of JADBJO010030940.1, read as the reverse complement.
GTGTGTATAGCCACTATTAGTCATATTATAACCAAAAAGTGGTAGTGATCCTCTCTTCATTATTCATTATTTTTTTTTTAAATCATCATCATTATTATTATCATTACAATCCTTATTATATTATTATTGCTATCATTTTCATTATTATTATTATCATTATTGTTATTATTATCACTATCATTATTATCATTATTATTTCTATTATCATCATTATCATTTTGACTCGCATTGTCTCCTTCACAGCAGCCTCGTTTTCAGTCAACTCCCATCTTACTCCGAATTGGAGAAGATGAGTGATCGCTCGTTATTTACTTTCATTGTTCTAAATGTTGTTTATCTTGCCTGAAGAAGACGTTTGACGTCGAAACGCGTCGTGTTTTTCATGTGAGTTGTTTATCCCCTTTATCTGGCGGATCTATTATAATTTTTTCTTTACAACATTATTTTACCGAACCCAGTTAAATCCCCGTTTCTTCTTCTTGTTTCACCAATCCAGTCCAAGCCACTGAAAGAATGAAAGCGGGGGGGTGGGGTGGGGGGTGGGGTGGGGTGGGTGTGTGTGTGATGATGATGGGGGGGGGGGGGGGGGTGAGGAGGGAGAGAGAAAGGAGGGAGCGAACGAAGAAAGCGAAATCGATAATAATAATCATGACAACACGAAGAACGAGGAAGACAAAGAGAGAAAGAAATGCAGAATGACGGTGACAGAACAACAACGACAACGAAATCATTGATGAACAGAAGGACGAAGAGGACGACCACAGTGACAACAATGATGGTGATGTGCTGAAAGCGACAAACAAAGAAGAATGCGAACAAGAATGCGAAGAAGAATGCGAAGAAGAAGAATGCTAAGAAGAAGAATGCTAATGCGAAGAAGAAGAATGCGAAGAAGAAGAATGCGAAGAAGAAGAAGCTAAGAAGAAGAATGCTAAGAAGAAGAATGCTAAGAAGAAGAAGAAGAATGCGAAGAGAAGAATGAGAAGAATAGAATGAGGAGGAGAAGAAGAAGAAGAAGAAGAAGAGAAGAAGAAGAAGAAGAAGAAGAAGAAGAAGAATGCGAAGAATGCGAAGAATGCGAAGAAGAATGCGAAGAAGAATGCGAAGAAGGAGAAGAAGAAGAAGAAGAGAAGAAGGAAGAAGAAGAAGAAGAAGAAGAAGAAGAAGAAGAATGCGGAGAAGAATATGCGAAGAAGAAGAAGAAGAAGAAGAAGAAGAAGAAGAAGAAGAAGAATGCGAAGAAGAAGAATGCGAAGAAGAAGAATGCGAAGAAGAATGCGAACAGAAGATGCGGAGAAGAAGAATGCGAAGAAAGAAGAATGCGAAGAAGAAGAGTGCGAAGAATGCGAAGAATGCGAAGAATGCGAAGAAGAATGCGAAGAAGAAGATGCGAAGAATGCGAAGAATGCGAAGCAGAAGAAGAAGAATGCAAGAAGAATGCGAAGAAGAGAAGAATGAGAAGAAGAAGAAGAAGAAGAAGAAGAAGAAGAAGAAGAAGAAGAAGAAGAATGATAATGCGAAGAAGAAGAAGAAGTAAGAAGAAGAGAAGAAGAAGAAGAGAATGCGAAGCGAAGAGAATAAGAAGACGGCCACTAAGACGAGGACGACGGGCCAACGACGACGACAAGAGAGGAGCCGACAAAACGACGAAATCGACAACGAAAAAGGAAGAGGAAGAAGAAAGAAAAAAAAAACAAAGAAAGAAAGAAAGAACGAAACATTGAAATTAAGGAAAAAAAAAAAAGAAACGAATCATTAAAACAGATATGCTTTGCTGAGCAGCACCCAGTACACACTATAGTATACACTACCTGCTGCTGATTACCAGACCAAATGAGCATTTGGTAGACTGAGGACAGGGCACTCCAGACTCAAAACCACAGGTTCAGCTCATTCCCACATCGGTGAGTCTTCAGGGTGCCCATGTTATGCCAGCCCCAAACTGTGAAACTGCAGCCTGTCCGACAACTCTAAGCTACGAGCAGAACCCTGCCTGCTGAAACATCGCGAAGAGAACTCTTGGATCGTTGTGGAAGATCACATCCGTACAGCAACCTTCTTCAGTGC
>JADBJO010030939.1:0-17291 GCA_016801955.1 Conus betulinus | reverse complement strand
GTTCTTTTACGGCCTGCCTCGGAAGGACAACGAGACTCCAGCAGACTGTGAAGGTACGGTGAAGGACCTAATTAGAAACAAGTTAGAACTGTCTGATGACATACAGTTTGATAGGGTGCACCGTATCAATTCCAAGCCTGACTCGCCGGTTATCGCCAGGTGTGTCTTTTATAAACAGAAGACATCTGTGCTGAAAGCCAAGGGCAAGCTCCGAGGGACAAATGTTTCGTGGGTGAGGACTTCTCTGCTCAAGTGAGAGAGGTGAGGAGACGGTTGACGCCACATCTGAAAAGAGCCAGGGGAGAGGGTAAGATAGCTTCAATGGTGTTCAACCATCGACGGCCGGCCCACAGTTTATCCGGGGAATCTTATTGTATCAGTAAAAGGAACACATTTTGAGACGACACCGTCCTTGTTGTCACAGTGCAGTGCCGTTGACACGCTCTCAGCACGTGCTATACATGATACAGATAACAACGCGGTGTGTTCCGAGTTCAGTTTAGAGTAGCCGTTGACCGGGTGGAAAATGTAAATAATGTTTTGGATGTTGCTGTATCTGTGTTGCAAAACCCGTCTAACTTGTTTTCCGAGGATGGGTGTACTGTGTCACCGGATGTTGTTGATAATAATGTGTCAATTTTCCTTCTGTAAATAGGTCAAATGACTTCTCTTTCTTTACTGGAATGTGAACGGTTTTTATCATCCAAACTATGTGACAAAGATTTTGTTTCATTTGTTAGTTCTTTTTGATTTTGTATGCCTCGCTGAAACCTTTATGGAAGATTTCCAATCATCTGTGTTTGCTGGTTATGAAAAGATTTTGTAAATCAGCCGTAAAAATCACTACTCGTGTGGAAGGCGATCTGGGGGCTTACTATGTCTGTTAAGAAAGAATTTTGTTCATTTGTAAAGCCACTGGAAATTAAGTCTGACATCTTTTTTGCGCTTTGTTATTGATAAAAATCTATTTTGGGTACAATAAAAAACGTCTTGTATGTGTGTGCATATGTACCGCCTGAAGGTTCACCTTACTACCGTTTCACTGATTTTGACAATGGTATTGCTTTACTTGAGACTTTATATGTGACTGCTTGCTCTCTCTTGGGATGTTTATGTATTGTAAGCGGTGATATGAATGGTCGTACTTCGAATATTTCTCAACATTTAGAAGAAAAACTGTCTCTCCTTTTGAAAATCAATGCCTGAGTGGTCCATTAACTGAGGGCAGAAATTCAGAAGATAATGTGTTTAAATAACTATGGTAAGATGCTGCTAAAATATGTGCACTGCTTTGGATTTGTGCATTTTAAAAATGGTTTGTGTCAGGGCGACCTCTCAGAGTTGCTACACTTACATATCTGAGAGTGTGGCAGTGTGTGAATGATTATTTTATGATGTCGTGTGATATGTTTGCTACATTTCTTGCTGATTGTAAGTTATGTGTAGGTGAACGTGTTGAATCTGACCACATGCCTTTGGCGCTGCGTATTAATTTATACACCAAAACCACGGACAATCCAAAAGAACATGATGCTATCAATCTGGTTGAGAAGTATGTTTGGAATGAAGATTATGTTGATTTGTTCTGTAATACAGTGGAATCGATAGATTTTCAGGAGAGAATGCACATGGCAATTAGTCTTATTGAGGTTAATATTAATGAATCTTTACATGTTTTTTAACAGTTCTATAAAAGCTGCTGCTGAATGTATGAAGAAACAGATTAAGGTAAATGCAAGAGAGAAGCTGGCGATGATTGGTACGATAAGGAATGTCTGTTAAGTAAAAGAAATGCACGTAAATTTGTTAACCAAATATCGTCGTACTTTATCTGTACCCTGATCATGTTGAATATTCTAATGCCAGACGCGACTATAAACATCTTTTGAAGAAAAAAAAAACAGAAAGCATTCAATGAAATTATGTTAGATAAATTAGTTGCCTCTATTAATAGCCAAAAGGGGTTTTGGGAGACAATGCGCAAAATTCAGAAAAAAAAAAGAATCCAGCCCCAAAATGATATTAGCCTTGATAATTGGTTTCATCACTTTAAGAAATTGCTCGAAAGAAATGATGGCATTGACAACAGTGTTAGGCAGGGAGGTGAGAGTGATGAAGATGATGACAATTACGATAATTTAAAATCGTCCCATATCGAAAGAAGAGATTATTTTTGGCCTTAAGTAAACTTAGAAATCGTAAAGCCGCGGGTCCTGATGGGATTATCAGCGAAATGATAAAGACTGCATGCAAATCCAATTTGGTGATTAACTTTTTAGTATTATTTTTTAATGCTCTATTTGACAAGGGTGTGTTTCCTGAAAGTTGGACCGAGTCTATTGTTCTCCCATTATATAAAAAAGGTGATGTTAACAACCCAAACACACTACAGAGGAATCTCGCTGTGCAACATTGGAAGTAAGTTATATAGTGCTATCATTAATAGACGACTTCAAGAATGGGTCGAAGAAAATAATATTACGGGCGAATATCAAGCTGGATTTAAACGGAATTATTCGACTATAGATCACATGTTTACTTTGATGGCCTTTATTCAAAAAAGCAGTTTTGTTTAAATCGAAAATTATATGTAGCTTTCATTGATTTTGAAAAAGCATTTTGATTCTGTCAATAGAAGTGTATTATGGCCAATTTTGTAAACATGGAATCCGAGGTAAGTTATATAAAATGTATTTTGAGCATGTATGATTCTGTGAAGGCCAGGGTGAGATCCGGATCATCTCTGACAGATTACATAAACTGTACCTTGGGAGTTAAACAAGGAGACGTCTGTAGCCCTGTTCTTTTCTCCATGTTTATTAATGAATTAACTTTAGAAGTAATAAATATGGTAGGCACGGCGCTCACTTTGTAAATGATGCTTTGGAGATTTTTATTCTTCTCTTAGCTGATGACGTTGTATTGATGTCAGAAACAATAGTTGGTCTCCAAAATCAATTAAACAGTTTAGAAAGAGCTTCTGCATCACTCCAGTTGAAGGTAAACATGGCAAAAAGTAATATTATAGTGTTTAGAAAAGGTGGACATCTTGCTGCAAGAGAAAAATGGACGTACAACGGAATAACTATGCCTGTGGTGAATGTTTATAAGTATCTGGGTATATATTTTTCAACACGTTTAAGTTTCAGTTTTGCTTGCAGAGATCTTGTAAGCAGAGCTAAACATTGTTTACTTTGTATTTTGAAGAAACTGCGTATGCTCAATATAATGAGTCTCTTCCATTGTTTTTAAAGTTGTTCAATTCTCAAATTCAGCCAATGGTGCTATACGGAGCTGAGTTATGGGGTCTCGATACTGTTTCTGTGTGCAAATTGAAAAGATTCATTTGTATGCATTGAAAAAGTTTCTCGGTGTTTCAATACAAACACCCAATGACTTGGTTTATGGGGAGACTAATAGATATCCCATTCATTTACTATCTGTAGTAAGATGCATTTGTTTACTGGCTAAAAATAACCCGAATGGCACCTGATAGATTACCTCATAAAGCATATAAAATGTTAGTACAGCTAGATGCTAGGGGTAGAGCAATTGGGCCTCTAAAGTAAGATTGAAACTGTACGAATTTGGTTTTGGCTTTGTGTGGGAGAATCAGGGTGTAGATGCATAAAAATAGTTTTCTGCGTATGTTTCGGCAAAGATTAATCGATTGTAACTGGCAGAGATGGAATTCGCATGTTGAAGACAGTCACAGATTTGATATCTACAGATTATTAAACCCTGCACATTGTATTCCAAAGTATTTGTCTATGCAGATTAACAGACATATCAAATGTATTGTGACAAAATTCAGATTTGGTGTATCGGATATTTGTGTGCATTCTAACCGTTACAGGCCTTTGAATGATTGTAATTTTACTTGTCCGCTCTGTCATGAAGGTGATGAAAATGAAGTTCACTTTGTTCTGTCTTGCCCAGAACTACGAACTGTTCGACAGCAATTGATTCCACCTAAATACCTAAGAAATCCTTGTTTCTTTAAACTTATTATGTGAATGCGAAATGATGTGTTAAGACAGTAAATGTTGTGTTAAGCTTGTTCAATGAATCTATATTAATGAATTGCGCGGTTAAAAATGAAAAGGAATTCTGCCCATTATATTACAATCTTTTTACCCATTGCACCCTTTCCAGACCATCAACCATCTCTCTCTCTCTTTTCCCCTTTTAAACATCAAAGGGGAGTCACGAGATCTTATATGAATCGACATGGGAGGGCGCTATTACATTTTTCAGCTGCGGAAATTGCTTACTGGGACTTCCAGCGACTGCGGAGTCAACCCTAAACCGCCCTGCTGACTGAAAAACTGTGTTTCCAAGCAGGAAAATTACCTGGGAAGGCAGCAACACAGTGGTGTCGCGCACTGCGACCTGAAAAATGCCGAAAGCAGCCCCCAGTTAGTCAACACAACAATGGCCAGATCTTATGCTGAACCGGAGGGAACGCAAATTCATTACTACAGGGAAAGGAAAGAAAGAAGCACCCCCCCCCCCCCCCCCCCCCCCCCCCCAGGGCGACGGGATCAAGAGGAGATCGAAGCCGCAGAACAGACGACATGGACAGGTTGGTGGTGGCTGTGGTTCTCGCTATACAACAGCCTACTTGTGTCCCGACAGAATTGAACGTGCATCCATGCTGCCGTTGCCTGACATCGAATTTGATGAACACAGTACACAGACTCCCGTCTGCAGAGAGGAGACACCACATTCAAAGGCCGACTCGAAGATGATGATGATTGGACACGTAGTCGGAATCAGTGATGATACGCTTCGGTGTTGCTCCATTATGATCAGGTCAGAGTGTAACAGCAGGGCCCTAAATAATATCCATCCGTCGTTCGGACTTCCCGACACAAGTCTGTAAGCAAGTTATAGAGATAAATTGGTCGCTTGTTTTTTGCCACGGAATGGTTAAGAGTTATGTGTTTACTTTACTCTGACAGAGCGACAGGTGCTTGATACGATTCCCGAGATCCGCACTGAATCAGCATTTGTTCGAAGTCGTGTTCCACTCAACGGTGATGATGCTATGTGAAGTGTGACCTGCTGTGGTGAATCAGACTACGGGGTCCGTTACTAGAATATCCCTGCGATCCTTAGTCGGCAGGATGAGTGCTTATATTCCTGGTTTTTGACAAGCAGGACGAGACAACATGTCATCAGACGGAATATCTTAATAAGTATCGGCCCCTGCCCTGCCTTTGTGCTTTCTTAAAGGAAAGACCGCATCCGCAAACGGACACAAAATCCAATGCAGAACCCAAGCATTGTGCTCTATGGGGATGGCGGCTCAACGCTGTGGGGTCGCACGGCACGAGCAAGTTTTTCAAAAACCTGGGTGAACTAACAAGTGAATACCAGTGTGCCATGTTGCTCAGTCTTTCTTTCTCTTCGATTTTCGTCCATGTAAAGTGAAAGAAAAGAATGGACATTGTTGTGGTTTCCTCCATGATAATCCATATTCCAAACTGCTGTGATGCCTCGCGTTTTTGGCTGTTATACAAATCGCCGTGCCCATTTGCTTATGGTCTTACATCCGAACAGCTGCAGCCCAACCCTAAAACGCGTTCGTGTGCGGTTCCTTACCACATCGTTGGCGTTATGTTTCTGTTAGTTAGTTCGCGTGTTCCAAACATCAAAGCACTAAGCCTATGACGGAGATAATTTGTCCTGCATACCCAAACATAAGCAACACCTCACACACCCCACACACACAACACACAGACCGCGCGCCGCGCGCGCACGCACGCACGTCACGGCACGCACGCACGCACGCCCGCACGCCGCCTCACGACACGCACGCACGCACGCACACACACACACCCACACACACACATCACAACACACACAAAGATAATTAAAGTACTGAAAATCTGGTCTGACATATTACTCGTAAGAGTCGAACAGCTCTATGGTGGCATACGGATTGGGGAAGGGGAGAAGAGGGAGAAAGGGAGTGGGAGTGGGTGTGAATGAAAAAGCCTTGCTCCTACGTTCAAATTAGACGCCGAACCATACTGATATGGTATATTGCCTAGAATAAGATTCAACATTTTCAAAAATTCACCAATTGGTTAAAAAAAACGAAAAAAAGCCCCGAAACAAACCCAAAAAAAACACCAAAACCTTCCTTAGGGGGGATGGAGGCACTGATGGTGGGTGGGGCGGTGGAGGAGTTAAAATATCTTCCATGTGGATGAGATTTAATAAGATAAACAGCCAACATTGCCAGACTCCAACCATTCTCAATTCATAACTGGGATTGAAAACACTTGACATAGTCAGCGAAAGGTTTAAAAGGACTTCATATATCATGAAGAGGCTGAAAAAGTGAGGGTTTTGTACTAGTACAGTCAAATAAAAAAAAAAATGAGGGATATCGAGAGTCTGACCACATGCACAAGCAGGTGCCGGTTTTAAAAATACCTGCCTAACCAACCCATTAACCCGCAGCCTATGTACAAGGTTACGATTTGGGATTGGCCCTGAGGGGATTACAACATTTTCTTCGTTGGTTTAGTCATATCCCATCTGTGCTTCCGAGCTGAATCTTCAAGGTATTGTTTTCTGTCTTATGTTTCCAGATTGAACTTGTGAGAATGTGAATAGCTTCAGATGAAGAAAGAAGGATATCACACATTCAAAACATCAGATTTTTATTTCTTGCAGCTTCCTTTGCATAAAAGTTTATTTAATGATGAATGAGAAATAAGAACTCACACACCAAGTCTGAACGACTACTAGATTTGGATTGACCCATGTAGAGGCCGTAAGCGCTGATTTTGAGTCCGATAGTATAATTTTTTTTTTTGTCTATATTTAACAGGCATGTCAAGTAAAAAATCTAGTGCTTCAAAATGGCAAATAAATTTACTGTAAATATAGAACATTGCCGTTCGTAATAATATGAATTTCTTATTTTTTCTAATAGCTAAGCGCTGGTAATTACAAAGGAATAGCCCACAACATCGGAAGAATATCTAAAACAGAACCATCCTGTGAACATGTGTACATAGGGAATCGTATGTACTATCTATCAAGTCTGTGGAGCAGGTGCTCGTACTAACAGAGGATTATCCTTTTTTTTTGAATTAATTAAAAAAAAATTAATATCTCCGTAAGTGTAGATGAATTCTCCCAGCCGCCTCTGACCAACACGAAGGTCCCATGAACAACGTGGGAACCTCGGCAAATACCATCAAGAGGCAGGTTACAGTTATGAAAACACATTGGACAACATAATCAAACGTAGGGACATGTATACGATTTGTAACGGTTTACTACCGTTTGGCGTTATAGTACTTTACACCATGTCAGACCAGTTAGCATTCTACGGCAGTTTATAATGTTCAAATCTTGCCAGGCCGAGCATTTTTTTTTTTTCTGTTGTGGCAAATGCAGTCATAAACAACACATAAAGTAAAGATCACCACGGTGACGACCCACTGCCTACTTCACCCAAGGGAGAAGCATGATAAGTAGTCCTTGCCTTCTTTGGTGCCGTCAATCATTATGGTCTTCGGCCTCACGTCACAAAAGCAAGATAAGCCTTGTTTCCCTGTCCCCTCACTTTTTCGCTGTCTGCCTTTATCGTGAAGACTATCGATGTTGGTGGATTTGCTTCTTTGTCTTATTCACCACAACTTATCATGGAGGCTTGGGCTAAACCCACGGGATGAACAACTTGACGTGGTGGACGCACCGACAGAGCAGGACTGCGTCGGTTTGGCAGGTGCATATTTTTTTTATTTAATTCGCCCTTACCATCGCTTGCCTCTCACCTGTGGCGACTTTGTTTTGTTCCCCTTACGGTCGTGCCTTGACGACCGGCGTCACTCTGTCGACGACTTTTTTTCACTGCTTTTTCGGCCCTTCCCGTGTCCTACCTCTCGAGACTTTGTCCCGTTCGTTTTAGCCGTGATCACACTACTTCTCAAATCTTTTGGAATTATCTTTTATAGACCCTCGCCCCCCCAGTTGCGTGATCTGTTTTACACACTCGCGCCGCCCATTTTTATTTTTTCGGGCCGCCATACTTCCCCTCGTCGGTCCGTTGTCGGCCATATTGCCCTCACCCGTACCCGGCTTCCGCCGACGACTTAGAACATCTTTTGTACCCGATCCTTTTATTTTTGAGCATACCCCGAGCTTGTTGCTGCCTCGTCCGTTGCGCTACTACCGACTTCTTGTCCATTTCCAGTACAAGATTTTTGTGAATAGTACTCGCCTGATCCGATTTAGTTACTTCGATCGACCCATTCGTCCCCACTCTGTGGTCGTGTGCTCCGTGATTGCCCTGCCGCCACAGCCCAACATGGCGAAGGACTATGACGGGTTGAGCCACCTCACTTTCTCGAAGTCGCTCACTGGCCCCGGGGGCCCGTCGGTCGATTCCTTCGGGCAATCCGTTCTTTCCTCGGAAAGGTGTAGAGGCGGTTCCGCGAAGGGGACACGAGACTATGCCTCCTCTACCCGACTGTCACGGACGCCTTTTAAATTCTTTAGTTTATACATAAGGGACTGTTGCTGACAGGCAGTGTGTCAGTTTGGGGCACGCGAGAGCGAACGTGTGTACAGATGATACGGCGCGCGTGTGAGTGTGCGTTGCCGCGCGGCTGTGCGGTGCGTGTGTGTGTGTGTGTGTGTGTGTGTGTGTGTGTGTGTGTGTGTGTGTGTGTGTGTGTGTGTGCGTGTGTATGTGTGTATGTGCGTGTGTGTACGCGCGCGTGTGCGCGTGGGTGGGTTTTTTTTTTTTTTTTTTTTCTTTTAGATACCTGGCCAGAGTTTTAGGCCGGATTGTGTTGCTCGTGTTTTTCTGGCAAGTTGGCATTCTCGAGATGTCCCTGGGTGGGACTGTAACTGTATTCAGACTTGTTGCAATCTTGGGTTGGTCGATCTTGGGTTTTGGTTAAGCACTCGATTCGCTGGCAGCCGAGTGGTAAGGATCCCCATCCTTGGGTAGTGGGCCTCTTTGTCTACTTCATCGTAGCGCTGCAGCGGGGGACCTAGCCGTTCGCTCGGCCGAAGGAAGCCGCTGGTCTTCTGTTGGGGATCTCTATCCCTACCCACTGCCACCTCTCCATTGGGTCGTCCAGGACCTGAAGTTCCTTTCGGTGGGGACTGGTTGGTCGAGTCCCGTCTTCCGTCGAGACTGGGGGCTGGCCGGCACTTCCTTTTCTGACCACCCGCCGTTCTGGTAAGAATTATTTCTGTATATAGAGAAAGTATTTTGTTATCGTGAAACCACCCTTTTCGCAAGTGAAAGAGGAGAAGAGAAAAAAAAAAAAAAAAGTTTTTTTTTTTTTTTTTTTATCCATTTTCCATCCTGCTTGTAAAAGGGTGTGTAGTCGAGGCGTGTCTGCGAAGCGCTCTCGAATATTTTCGGCCCATTCGGAGTGTTCCGATTGTGATTTATGTACTCCGACTCTATTTCTGTTTTCCTTTACCCAATTCCTGAGTGATTTCTGGGTAAGGAGAAGCTCGTTTCATGGTTGTAAAAAGAATTTCGTATCTTTTGTGGCACAGGGACTATAGGGTTGTCTTTGTGCTAGAATGGTTTTGGGCGCTGCTGTTAACCAAGGGAGGATATATGGATGGTTGATTTCTGACAGCCCAGAAGCCTTGCTGGATATGTTGGTGCCTGACTGGTCGGAATTTGGCATTATTATTTTAAAATATTTGTAATTTAGAATACAGACATGCGAGATGGATGCGGACGTAAATAAGGTGTTCATCCGACTAATATTAAGTCGGAAAACAGGGATCTCCCATCGCGACGCCCGCGTTGGCCCCGCTCCTTTCGTATTGTCTGTTCCTGTTCGTCCTGTCTGTCCTAATGTTTGATTTTTTTTTTTTTATGGATGGACGTATGAAAGGATGAACGAGGGCTCTTATTTTATTTTTTTTTATTTTTTTTTTTTTTGGGGGGGGGGGGGGGGGGGGGAGTTAATTTCTATTTTCACACATAGAAAACAAAACTGGGGAAATCTTTTTCTAAAATTAAATGTAGATTTCAAATTATATTTTAACATAAAGAGAAATTAAGTGATAATATAAATGGTTCGCACACACTGTTTTCATGTCTTCTTTCACTGCACCTACACACATTTAGGTTTTATATGGAGAATTTCTTTGAAAGACACTGATCTTCGCCGCAGGGCGGTTTTGTTTTTTTGTTCTGTTTGGGGGCGCATTCCAGCGCCTTCTACCAATGCAGGTCGCTCGAGGTCCATCGGGAGGCTAGCTCGGTCACCTTGGGACTGGCAGCTGAGCCAGCAGCAGCGGGGACCTGAACCGGCGACGCAGCTGACGGACTCAGTCACCGTGGAGGAGTCTTCCAAGGGGTCTACTGCGAGACGTGATTCCTGGACTCCATTGATAGATGAGCTGAGTAACTTTGAGCTGTAGTGTAGAGGGCGTGGAAGCAGCTGTGTGCCAGCCAAGACGGTATGAATGGATGATTATTTTGAATGAATGGAATGTGGATGACATTGTGTGAAAGGGATTGAATTGTGTTGTTTGTCCTGTGAATTAATGTGTAGGTGTGTTCCTTGCTTTTTCTTCTTTTACTTGAAGGGACATAGTGATTAGTGGGATTTAGGGCAAACAATAGGCGGGTGACCCGGGTTCTGGGGGGGAAGGTGTATTGGGGTTACTTTGTCCCGATACCTTAAAACAAAATCAAAAGGCAAGGCTCCCCTCAAAGGGAAGGGTCGAAATAAGCGCTCTTCCTCCTATTCTCCCCACCCCACCCACCCCCTTCTCCAGCCAGATAGCCTTTTTCCCTCTGGACGCTTGGTGATGATTTCGCTATCATGCTGAGTCACGTGACCTGTGGCCCCCCAGGGACCTATGCCGAGGCACGCACCAGCACGGGTGACGGGAACGCGCCAGGAATCACCGCCTGTCACTCGCCTAGACGAGCAGTATGTCCCTAGTTTCCCCCCCCCCCCCCCCCCCCCCCCCCCCCCCCCCCCCACAATGGCCACACTGTCTCAGGACGCTCTCCCAGTTGTGCAGCCACCACTCCCGCACGAGGAGCGCCCACACTCCGGCAGCAGAGTTCTGACTAGTCCCTGGGACCTACAAACTGGCCCCAATCAGCCATCACACTTTCCCCTAGGGGTTTAGGATGTTGGGGGGCAGGCTTACTCCGCCCCCCACTTGGACAACGTCCGTGGTCCGTTCGTTCCTCCGGGGGGGGGGGGGGGGGGGATCGACCCGCGGGACCACGGGTAACCTGTTATAAGGTCCCTACCAGGGGGTGGCCACGGCATCGCAGCCACTCCAACTGCACACTCGCGAGTAGGAGGCTCAACTGCCACACCCCCACCCAACTCCCCCTGCTTCACATGGGGCCCGCTTGGATCCTACAGGGAGGTGCAGGTGGCAGTGCACTTTCCAGGGGGTGGGGGTGAGGGGTACAACAGACCTCGCTCTCTCGCTGCCCCGCCCCCCATGGTGTTGCAGGTTACCCAGACCCCCGAGGAAATTCTACCCCAGGGCCACCGAAGCCCCCATGCCTCCTCAGGGACCTGTGGCTCTATGCCCCTGAGAGGGACCAGTGGCTTAGGTCAGACACCCACCAGGACCTTATGTTCGGCTGCCTGTGGTATCCAACCTCTAACGCCTGGCTCGACCCTCGGTCCTCTCCTCCTCTTCGGCACTGTCTGATCGGCAACGTCGCACCCCCCCCCCCCCCCCCCCCCCCCCCCCCCCCCCCCCCCCCCCCCTCTGTCTGTCCGCGATCATGGAGCCATGAGGGACCCCGCCTCGCCTTCCCCCATCCCCAGCCAGGGCGGGACCCTCACGCACCTCTGCCCCTGCCTCCTGCTGTAGGTTCCCCACAACCTCGGCAGGACCCCGACCACCCTGAGTCAGAGGACGAGGAAGACGTGCCCATAACCTCCTGGGCGACCTTCCCGCCCTAGAAAGATGGCGCCTGGACATTATTGTGGAGGGACCTCCCCCCCTCCGCCAATGTCCTTTCCCAGGAGAAATACGTCAGGCGCACCCAGAACGACATTCTTCTCAGCCTAGAATCCTGGCGCCCAAGACTATTTCCTCTCTTTGGCACGGCCCGGCGGCCTCAGGCCAGGGGGCACAAGCCGTCCCTCCTCTAGGGAAAGAGTCCTTCTCGGCCCCTAATGCGTCCCAGGTGGTTCCTTCCTCAGGGACCCCCGTAAGCCCCCTATTGCCTCCCTGTTTTCAGACAAACCCCCGCAACCAGGGAGATGGCCATTTTCGCGGGAACGACTGTCGTTTCATCTCCAATTCTGGCCCCTCCTACCTCCACACGTTCTCTACAAAGCACTTGGCGGAGTAGGACCGCCATGGTCAGAAATGGGTATACTTCACTCCATAGCTGGGCATGTCTTGTGGACAGTTTTTTGCAGTGGGTGGCGGAAATATGGCGGAGGAGGATGGTGACGTCCGGTGTCCCTGTGTCCCTGAGGTGACTCGGATACACAGGAGACGGACCTCGCCCTTTCAGCGACCCCTTGGTACGAGTCTTGGTTAACAAGATCTCGGACCACCTTTGGATTGCAATGGACAGCTAGTGCTGCCAGGACCCACTTTCAACTTTTATTGCCGGGGAGAGATACCGTGTGTCACGGTCCAAACCTCTCCCCGACGCTCAAATCAGCCTTGAGGTGCATCCGGGGCAGGATCATTCGCTCTTCGGCAACTATTTGACGCGGTCATATCACATGCAGCCGAAGAACGCCAGCAGGCAGCCTCTTTCGCGGCCAGGCCTATCCCCTTCAGCTGCGTCCCGCTGCTAAAAACCCTTGGTGTGTCCCCTCTGCCCCGCCAGAACCCATGCCCTACCCAAGCAGGCATCACTCGCTCCTCTCGGCCCACCAGGCGCCCTCCTAACTCCCCTACGCGAAGCCGAAACGCTCCAAGCAGAATTTTCGGTTCAGGCCAACAGCCAAGGCCTCAGAGGGACTGGGGTACTCACCTCCTGGGACCTGGTGCGGGGGGTACCTTTACCACCAAACCCACTCCCGCACCTACTGGGGAGAGGGATCTGACAGAATCTCGCACCCACTGGCCCCTCAGCCCCTCTGGCAGGACGGCCTATCTCGGCACGCCCACCAGTGGGCGTCGCATGGGCCTCAACCCATGGATAGTAGCAGTGTTACAAGAGGGGTTCCATCTGCCTTGGGCAGATGAACGTCCCCCTCTCCTGGCCTCCCTCCCCTTTCCCCCAGCAAACCCCCTCCTGCCCAAGCAGAGGTCTCTTCGCCCTAGGAAGTATAGGAACTTTTCCAAAAGGGGGCCAGCACAGAGATTTCCCATCCCAACCCGGGTTTACTCCACCTTTTCGTGGTCCCCAAAATCCTCGGAGGCTGGAGGCCCATCCTCGACCTCATCCCCCCAAAAGTTCTCACAAGTTCCTAAGGCCCACAAATTCAAGATGGAGACCCCCCCCAGATCAGGGACTCCATCCACCATCAGGACTGGGCCACTTCAATAGATCTGAAGGGACGCCTACTTTCAGATCCTCATACACCAACCCTCTCACAGATGTTACCTTCGGTTCGTCAGTTAGGGACGGGTGTTCCAGTTCAAGGCACTCCCCTTCAGCCCTCTCCTGGCTCCTTTCATTTTTACGAAGGTAGTCAAGAGATGGCTCCCTCGCCAGAAGGAGGACATTCGCCTCCTGGGTTTACCTCGATGACTGGCTCATTCCTGGCTCCCTGTCCCTGGCCCCAGTGCCTAGCCCACACACTCCAAAACTTCTGCAACACCTATGTGCCTCGCTAGGGTTTGTCAGCAACCCAGCAATGTACCCCACCCAGTCAGCGGTTCTCCTTCTGGGCAGAGTTTCGACCACGACCTCATGCAGTTCTTCCCCACCCTGAAGAGGTCCACTCATTACTGGACCTCATCTCCCACCTCCGCCTGTCCTCCCACACATCGGCCAGGACCCTTTTTCCCACTCCCTGGCAATGATGGAGTCCCTATCATCCCTCATTCCCCTAGACCGGGTCCCCAAGCATCAACACCAACAGTTTCCACCGTTTTGCCAGCGACCGTTGGGAATCAGACCTTCGACATTGCCCCTTTGTTCCTTTGGCCACGAGAGGAGTGGACTCAGCCCTCTACCCTGAACCCATGGGGTTCCCATCTTCCTCCTACCCACACCTGGCCCTTTTACATGGACGCCTCCAACTCGGGCTGGGGCCCACTTGGAGAGCAGCCATGCCTCAGGAGTGTGGGATCCATGGGACTGCCCACTCCACATAAACGTCCTGGAACTGGAAGTGGTCAGACGTGCTTCTTCTCCCCGTCCACGGCCACAGGTCACACCACACCACATTTGTTCTCCTTCTCTCCAGACAACCACCTAGGTGGCTTAGCTACATGAACACAAGGGGGGCGGGGGGGGGGCGGGCCGCGGGCTACATCAGCCCATCCCTCCCCGATCAGAGGCTGTCCTCCACTCGTTGCACACGCGTGAAGCACCCTACGCACGAGACACAGATATCGGGACGCGCAACACTTCTGGCAGGACTAATCTCAGCCAATTCCAGGTCCGTCTCCACACGGAGTTGGACCCTCGGCAGGATTCACCGGACCATGTATGGGAACACACGGGTTCGATGACCACTGGTGACCGGTTGCCACCCGGTTACAATCATAGTCTGCCAGTGTACATCTCGCCCGGCTCCCGATCCCCAAGCGTTTGCTTAATTGATGGCTCTCTACCTTCCAGACCACGGCCCTCATAGCTTATGCTTTTCCCGCTTCCCAACTCCATAGGTGATCAGGAAGGCAGGTGGGGAAAGACCGGCTATCCTCGTAACCCCGTGGTGCACGGGCCCAGTCCTGGTTTCCAGCCCCTCCACACGACAACCTCACACACACCACGTCTCCCCCCCCACCCTCCCACAACCCTCCAACACCTCCTCACGCCTGCGCGCACCACCCATGCTACCCCACGGCACCCCCCCTCGTACCACCGCGCCCAACCCCCACCACTCCCAAACACCTCACGCGATTGCTCCTCGGCCTCCACGCGTCAGGACTTCACTCGTGTCAAGACCACCAACAGATCGGCACACACCCACCGAGCCAACTGCTTGCCTGCTCCATCACTGTACGGGATTCGACTACCCAGTCACATTTCCTGGACCAATACAGGTGCTGCTTTCAATGGGTGGGAGGACTACAACGGGGGTCATACAGGGAGTAGTGCCTATGTGCCCACTCCTAGGGAAGTTTCCATTGGGCATTGTCCAGACCGACTTCGCTTCAGCCTCCAGAGTAGCCACTTATCTACGAACTTACGGATGGGACGAGATGTGCTGTCTCACCTGTGTGGCTCACGAATCATTGCTTCCTGTCATTACCTCCTACACGCTACCACTCCGCTCCTCAACACCCGAGTTAAGCGCACCATTGTTCCCCTATGCCACACACACCTGACCTGGTTCTTCCATCCCCCGTTCCGATGCCACACTACACTCCGCTCTCTTTCTGATTCTCCCTCATCCTCTACTTACTAGCCAGGGCTATTCAGCTGTTTCGTTGCTCGTAATCAGTCAATTGGTACAGACCTATCCTAGTCAATTCCGCACTCAGTTCTTGTGCGCGGTCGACGGCTCTCGACTCTTTGAGGAATGATTGTGCCTACCTCTACAATCGTAGTCGCAGAATCGTGGGCGCTATTCAGGGGCTCGGGGTGGGAGGGAGGTTGCCCTACGGGAAGCGCAGTTCCCTAGACGCTTAAGTCCCGCTGTGGGAGGTGTTAAGAAACAATCTTCAAGTGTGTACCTGCGATCACCACGGCTCTGCCATTGACCACGCCTATTTATCTCTCTATGTACACACACACAGAAGAGCACCGTCGTTCAGCCCGAGTGTCCCTTTTGAGCTCAGCTGTCTGTCCGTCAAAGGTGTATCCACATGTTGTTTCCAGTGAGCCCTGCCTCACGACGGCATAGAAGTAGACGAATGTGACGAATCTTCTGACACCTGTCAGTTGGGGACTAACCCTCACCCGTTCGGCGTACCTGACTTCGCCCTTTCCATCTCATGGGATGGCTCTGTCTCGCAGTTCTGCAAGTGTGTTCCTAGAATTGTGCTACGAATCAGGAAAACAGGCACTGTCTCCCTCCCTCATGAGTCCCGACTTACGGGGGGGTGTATCTATAGGAAGAGGGGAGACATGGGGGAGACAAGGACTTGTTGCACTTCAAGGTGTTCAGATATATACTGGGAATGTCACGCCCCTGGGCGACCCTCAAAAGGACGTCTCGATTCATCAACCCCAATAATACAGAATTTGAGCTATCTCGGTGGTGTGGGCACGTCTGCTATGGTGTGGGGTTGTGTTTCTCCGGGTGAGTTGTGGTGGAGATTGTCGCTAATGCACGTTGTCGGTGTGTGATGTGTGTAGGTGTGCTGTCAAGGAGGCTCCGTAGTGTGTGGGTGTCCCCAGTTCCCTTGTGGTGCTCATTGAGATGCTAGGGGTGTTGGTTGTGGCAGTTCACAGCAAGAACGTGATCCCGAGCATCTCTGTTCACCTTGCGACATCTTCTGGATGCGCGGGCCCTGCTGCGGCAAGAAAACCCTTTTAAAAATTTGATATTAAGGGATCTTGCAAGGACCGGGCTGCCGGTTTTAAAGGGATCCTCCTTTGTGGTGGCACAGTGACGTAATAGTGGTTAACCCCAAGAACCACTGGGCAACGGCCCTCCTATTCCTTTCCTTCTGCTACATTGGTCTGCGATTGGTGAATGTATGATGGACGTACCAACAAATACTGAAGGAAGTCTAGAATTACTTCTTTCTACTCCCTGTTTTGCTAGTGTATACATCACAAGTCAGGACTCGATGCCCCACCTGATATCCTTCCACTCTTGAGCGCAGCGTTCTGGGGTTCCAGCGGAGCTGACAGTGGCCGCATGATGAAGAGGTACAGGATAGCCTACAACAGGCTTCGTCCTTTTGGCGGAAGTAGGGTGGGCGCGGTGGCCTACGCTTATGACTGGCGATTGCCACAAAAAGAAGAAGTTCGGCTGACGAGCTACATGCTGCCGTGGGTAGCGATGTGTACAGACATGGTCGAGTAGACTAGCCAAACAGGCGCTCTAGTACCCCCATATTTTGTCCACCACCCACAACACACCCAAACACACCACACCACAAGCACACTTAACCAACACACACACACAAACACCGATGCTTTCATTCCACATTTCTCAAAGCAAAGCCAATCCTGCTAGGTGCTAGCAATGACGCTAACTCAATCAGAG
>JADBJO010030938.1:0-17293 GCA_016801955.1 Conus betulinus | reverse complement strand
GTTGGTGGTGTGTGTGTGTGTGTGTGTGTGTGGAGGGACATTACACTCTGGATTTCCTCAGAGCGAGGGAAACGAGAGAGAAATGGTGTACGTCCGCAATGTTGATTGCTTCAGTGTGTGGGTGGTGTGTGTGTGTGGTGTGTGTGTGTGTTGTGTGTGTGTGGGTGTTAGAGAGAGAGAGAAGAGGCACCCCACCCACACACACCCATCACAACATCACACACACACACACACAAACTCACACACGCAATGCACGCACGCACGCACCGGCACGCACGCAACGACACACACACACACACACACACACACACACACGACTACACATAAAACATCAAGAACCAAGAGAGAGAGGAGATTTTTTTTTGAGAGTTGGCCGGACGTCCGTGGCCCTCCAACAATGCAAACGCCTAGGCACCCCCCACCGCGACCCCTTATCGGATTTTCTGGTAAATATTTGAGGGAGCTTGATCTTGACTGTGTTCCCATACGAAGGAAATGGAATTTTTAAAAAGAAGAAAAAATAAAGTGTAAGAAAGAAGAAAGATTAAGAAAAAGGAAGAAAGGGGAGGATTAGGAAAACGGAAGTAGAAAGGGGTGTTTAGAGAAGTACAAGGAAGTTAGCCGTGACGGGTGAATTAGGAAGGGTAAAGTTGCACCGGTAGAAGTAGAGAGTAGTAGAAAGGGTTTTGGTGAATGGACTTGTTCTCGTCATGTGAAATGCAACAAAAAAGGACACGCCCACATGATCTTCACGTCAGGACCGACCCCCAGAGAGAGAGGATCGGGGGGCGGAAACGGGGGCGACGGGGGGTGAGGGGTACAGAATATAACGAACAGACAGATAGTCATACAGACAGTTGACCCACAACTCACTGTGAAATGAGAGGGGAAAATAAAAAAATAATGTAAACAACCCAAAAGAGCAGAAAAGAGACAGAATAATAAAAGAAAAAGACAAAAAAATAATAATAATAATAATTTATAAAGTGCATTCATTTGAAGTATTGGCAGTGTGTAATCATTGTGCCTTTACCAACCATCACAAAAGACATGAGACAGCAACTTCAACAACAAAAACATTACTATTTTCGCGATTATCTTCATCATCATTTTGTATTATTTATGTGTTGTTTTTTTCTCTCTCGCTCGATTTATTTGTTTATCGAGGGTTATAGTATGGCCGTTTACAGTCATTTGTCGTCTTGATAATCAGCATCATTCAACTTAATAAAAAAAAAAAAAATCATAGTATAAATAGAGATTAAAGCAACTTGCGCGACACTTAGAAAAAAAACCGAGACCAATGAATAATAACGAATTTATTAATAAACAAAAAAAAAAGTCAACAAAACAAACAAATAAAGGAAAGGCGCAAGGGGAGGAGCGCAGGCTTCAGCTCCATCCAGTTGGACCAGATTGTAGATCCGCCCTTGAATTCAGATCCTAGCTTTCCATCCGCACGGAAAATTTAACCGACTTCATTCTTAGGTCGTATTCCATCTTTCCGCTAACTTTGGTGAAAAAAAAAAAAAAAAAAAAATCTGTGAAGCAGCAGTTTTTTTTTTCCCGTCATTTTGCGTGACCAGACACATAAACCAACAATTAGTTGATGATGAAAGCATTAAAAAATGTCCAGGGCGGGAATGTGAAACGGAGACCCAGACAGTGCTCTCCCCTGCTCTGCGTTCATCTGGATTTTGAAAAAAAAAAAAAAAAAAAAAAAAAAAAAAAAAAAAAAAAAAAAAAAAGAAAAAAAAAAAAAAAAAAAAAAAAGAGGAATAAAAGAGGAAGAAAAAGAAAGAAAAGAAAAGAAGAAAAATAGAAACAAAAAAGAAAAAAGAAAAAAGAAAGAAAGAAAGAACAACGAAAAAAGAACGAAAAGAGAGGAAAGAAAAAAAGAAGAAAGGAAAAGAAAAGAAAAAAAGAAAGAACAACGAGCCCCCGAAACGCGAAGGAAGAGAAAGAGGACACAAGGAAAAGGCAAGAAAGTGGACAGCGACAGAACACGACATCAGGGACAAGGGGTACGGCCCATTGATGCCGTAATGAGCACCCTTAGCCTTCCGTTTTTCTTTTCTCCCGGGGACTACGAATGAGACACAGAGAAAAGCGATACAATATGGATTGGCTGGGATAAATTAGGGCTGGGCTGCTCTTATTCTTTTTTCTTTCTTCTGTTTCTTCTCTTCTTCTTTCTCGGCCTGAAAATGATTCACTCTGTGTGTGTTGTGGTTTTTTTGGGTGGGAAGGTTTTGCTGTAGTTGCTGAGTGGTGATGTGGTTAGTGGTGGTGGTGGTGGTGGTGGTTGGTTCTTGTTTGTTTTGGTTTTTGGTTTCCCGTTCGTTCGTCTGCCCAAGTCTCGGGTTGAGTAGATGTGTGTGTATGCGTGTGTCTGTCTGTGTTTCTTCTGTGGCGCGGGGCGCGCGCGCGCGTTTTGGTGTTGTGTGTGTGTGTGTGTGTGTATGGTCTCTCTCTCTCCTCTCCTCTCTCTCCTCTCTCTCCTCTCTCCTCTCTCCTCTCTCTCTCTCTCTCTCTCTCTCTCTCGTTATGTAGGTTATAGCTGCTTTAGTCCGTATGCTTTTTGTTTAATGATGTCATATTCCCTGTAGGTGTGAGCCTGGTGGGGGAATTCTCATATTCGTCTGCTTCTCCCTCATGACAAAAATAACAAAAAAACAAAACGTTCCCACTCTCCCTCCTACCTTTACCTTCCCCTCTCACCTCTTCTCTATCCTCTCTGTTCTCTCTCGCCTCTCTCTCTCTCTTCTCTCTTCTCTATAACACACACGCACGCACAACATTACAACCACACGTGTGTGCGCTCTACACACACAACACACAACACACCAACACACACACACACACACACACACTACACACACACACACACACACCACACACACGCACGCACGCACGCACGCACGCACGCGCACGCACACACACACACACACACACACACACAAACACACACACACACACACACCACACACACACACACACACACACACCACACACACACACACGCAATAATGTGACGCACAAAAAACATAGATATGCGCACCCACACACCGCAAAAAAAAAACAGACCATGACCGCGCAACGGTGGACACACACACACACACACCCCACACCACACACACACACACACACACACACACACGCACGCACGCGCACGCAACGCACGCCGACGCCACGCGCGACACGCACGCGCGTACGAGCACATCACACACACACACACACACCACACACACACACACACACACACACACACAACACACACACACACACACAAACCTCAGGAGACAGAGGTACGTTATTACGAGAAAAATCCTGACGATCAGATCTGTTTCCTGATGGAAGAGAAGTTAAATCAACTAGTCATGTGCGGGATATGGATAGTGTAGTAGAGGTTGAGAGGAAAGGAGGGGGCGTGTGGGGGGTTTAGTGGTGAGTGAGGTTCGGTGGGTCGGTCGGGGGGGGGGGGGGGGGGGGTGGTAGGGGGGTGGTGGGGGTAACACAGAATCGGCGGCGGTGGGAATGGGGTTCGGAGGGTTGAGGGGGGGCCAAGAACAAGAGAGCGGGGGGGGAACATGTGGGGAAATAATGGGGTTCGGAAGCTGTTCTTAGTGTGAAAGTCACACTCCTCTGTCTTAATGTCGTCGTATGGCTCTGTCATGTCTGGTCTGTCTCTCTCTCTCTCTCTCTCTCTCATCTCTCGTACGCAAGCGCGCTCGCCACACGCGATCTAGAGACACAGACAGGAAGGGCACGACCGACACGAGAAGAGAGAGAGGGGGAGAGAGAGGATGAAGAGTGGGTGTGTGTTGTGACGCGTGCAGGCAGTTGTTAGTGATGTGTGACGGTCGAGAGAGAGAGTAGGGGTGGTGCGCGAAAACATGTAAGTGTGTCGGTCGTGCGCGTTTGAGAGCACTGTAGCGCGGTGTGCGCGCGCGTGCGGTTTTGTGTGTGTGTTTGGTGTGTATTTGAGGTACGCGTGTGTCGTGCGGTAAACATGTGTGAGTGTGCAGTGTGTTGTGTGTGAAGCACGTGTGTTGTGTGCCGGTGTGTGTGTGTTGTGTGTCGTGTGTTTGTGTGTGTGTGGTCTGTGTCTGTGTATGTTGTGTGTCCAGTTATGCATGCATGTAAGTGGGTGCGGAACGTATGTTGTGTGGTATGTGTGTATTAAATTGTATGTGGCCGGTAGTGTCGTGGTGTGCAGAGAGTTTGTGTCTAGTCTGTGTCTAATGTCTATGTGTCTGTTCCAGTATGTATGCATGTACGTGTGTGCGTACGTATGTATGTTTGTGTATATAAATTATGTATGTGTCGGTATGTGTCTGGGTGTGAGAGAGGAGAGAGAGAGAGAGAGAATGAGAATGAGAGCTGTCCCAGTATGTATGCATGTAGTGTGTTTGTGATCACGTAGTAGATTGTATATAAATATTATGTATGTGTCGGTAGTTGATGTCTGGTGTGGTGAAGAGATGAGAGAGAGCGAGTATAGAATGAGAATTAGAGCTAGGGAAGAGTATGTACGCGCGTTGTGTGTTTGTGTCAGATGTGTGCTTCTATAAATGAATGGGTTAGCAAGTATGTGTGTGTGTGTGCGCGGTGTGTGTGTGTGTGTGTGTGTGTGCACGCGCGCGTGTTTGTATGTGTGTTGTGTGTGTTCATGTGTGTGCAGATGTGTGTGTGCTCTGTTGTGCTATTTATTGTTGTATGTGTGCTGTTTTGTGTGATCGTATATATATATATATATGTGTGTGTGTGTGTGTGTGTGTGTGTGTGGTGTGTGTGGTGTGGTGTGTGTTGTTTTGAGTGAGAGAGAGAGGAGAGAGAGAGAGAGAGAGAGACATTTCAAAAACGAGTATAGAGGTTACTTTTCTAACACAAGGCCAAACTTTTCTAGCTCTTTTCTAGATGAGTCGACATGCATAACTACACACCAAATATAAAACTGAATGGCGTTTGTAAAAATGAAGAAATCAAAACAATTGGCAGATACCATACGCATGATAAGAGCCAAAAACCAAGACCTCACGAAGGTGTACAGTGGTCAACCTTTCAAGGCTTGTCGAACCGAGCAAACCTGACGGATATAAAGTCGTGTGAGTCATAATATTTTGTCCGAACAATTTTTGGTTGGGTTCAGCACTTATAGCAAGACAGCAACGGAAAAAAAAAAAAAAGCAGTTCCTTTATAAAGCCGCTTCAGATAAGCATATAATACTACTTTTGGTTTTTATGTACGCTTTTAATTTTCGTATAAGAATAGAGGTGATTTTTTTTTTCTTTGTAGGTCTTCCAACCTTCAATTTTTCCCCACTTTTTTTCTTTCTCGTTTTGTGTGTGTTTATCGTTTTGTTAATTATTCTTTTAGATTTTCAGATTCATGTTTGTTTTATTTTAAAGAGGTGGGGCCTCCATCTTTCTTTTTTCTACCTTTTCTTAAATTTTTTTTTAATAACTGATTCATGCTCACCATGCAATGTCTGTGAGTGTTTTCCAGATGGTGAAAGATACATTTGACATTTCCTTGCTTTTCCGTGTGTTCACCAGTTAATTTCACTAACTATAATGATTGCACGTGCACATATATACACAGATACGTCGATAGTTATATCACACCAGTAATTGATAGCATAATCACGGGGCCACCCGATTGTTTGGATAATCGGCATGAATTGACTTAATCAAATACCGCTTCAACGACCAGCAGCAGCAGCAACAACAACTACAACAAAAAGCAGTCATCTGTCGGAAGTGTTGAAAAAATCAGCAGTTAGTCCGTGTCGGCTAGCCAAGTATACAAACAACAAAAACAGTCATCTCTTCTGAAGTGTTGAAAAATCAACAGTCATTCCGAGTAGGCTCGCCGAGTATCTAAACATTCTTTCGTCTGCTTACCTGTTCAGATGTCGGTCTATTTCAGAATGGTATCGTCGGCATCTTCAAGTACTTTTATTTCCATTAAGTGTGTGGAGAGAGGCAGGGGGAGGGAAGCACTGGGGGAGGGAGAGCAGGGGTTGTGGATAGGGCGGGGAAAAAAAGAGGATGGGGGGTGGGCGGGGGGAGGGGGGGAAACATGAAATCGGGAGAGGGGAAATCTCCAAGGGAAGAGATATGTTTCTGTTGAAATCAGTTCAGTCAAGCATATGCCTGTGTGTGCTGCTATGTGTGTGTGTGTGTGTGTGTGTGTGTGTGTGTGTGCGCGCGAGCGTGGTGTGTGTGTGTGTGTACACGCGTGCGCGCAACGTGCGTGCATGTGTGTGTGTGTGCCGCGCTGGCGCGCGCGCGCGCGCGTGTGTGTGTATGTGTGTGTGTGTGTGCATGCGTGTATGTGTGCGTGCGTGCGTGCGTGCATGCGCATGTGTGTGTATGTTTGTGTGGCCATCCGTGAATATGCCGCATTAACCCTTTTTTTTCCTTTTCAATTTTAATGCTCCTGGGAGGTTTATGTCTGGACGGGGAAATGATGGAAGGCGTCGATCTGTCCCTGACACCCTCACCTTCCCCCCACCCATCCCCCTCCGGGGAGAGGGGAGAGAGACCAGCCGGGAAGAAGAAAACGAAGTGGCAAGTCGTCCTTTAATTACCGGTTGTTTTAGGGGGCACGTTTAACGCCCCCCCTCACTCCCTGACGCCTGCTTTTCCCCTTACGGGGCATTTCTGGCGGTCAGTTGACGTGATACTCCGCGTCCAGGGACGGGCTCCGGGGTGCAGTCTGCATGATCACGCTTTGCGGGACCCAAACATTAGAGTCAAGGACGGTCATCGATTCCATGTGGTATTGCTCCCCCTTCTGACACTGAAGGTCACAGGGGGGGGTCGTGACTAATTCTGGAGCATCAGGGTTGTTCATAAACCTCTCTGTGCTATCATGCGCAGAAGAAAGGCAGATTGAGTATTGTGACCATTGCAGTCCTTTATGTTGTCTCTCCCTGGATTTCTCTATTTGGCCTTCCTCTCAAATGTACCCCTCCATTGTAGTACTTTGTCGAGTGGGGTATGCACAGGGTGCAGGGGGCGTGTGTTGAAATACTACCCCGCCTCCCTTTTTACCTACCCACCCCCCCCTCCCCTTTATTCTCTCACCACCCCACCCAGAATTTCAGGTATTTTAGCATGCAAGCGTATGTGTCGCTCGATAATTGCAAAGAAGACTTTCTTGCACGCGAACAGTGGTGTTCAAGCTGTGTGTATTGTCGTTGTTGACTTGCTGTCTGGCATCTGCAATTGTTGGGCAGTCTCCTTTTATATCCCCGTGGGGAAGTCGGGAGCTCTTTCATATAAACAGCACCCCAGCTGCCTTCTGCTCTTCATGATAAGACTGCAGTTTGAAAAAAAAATTTTAAAAAGACAAATTGGGACAGGAAAGGACAGATTGTCCCCACAGCGAAGACGCCAGTTGTTTCTCGCGTTTGGGAAAAAAGGTTTTCGATCTGAAAAACTGGACTGTAAGTCGTTCTCAAATTCTGGTATGGAAGACGTCTCTCGAATGAGGGTATGTACATTGTCTGGGCACTGTCCATGTTATTTGCGTTTGCGATGGTGGTTGAAAAAAAGAGTGTTTCTAACAAAAATTCCACGATTCACCGTTTGGACCAATCAGAGAGAAAAAACTTTCTTTTATGATATTCTGAGTACAGTTAGAGTTCGTGATGAGTTCGTGTTGCAATTCGTCATTGTTTCAACGAGCTCACTCATGTAGGAGAGCCCCCCCCAGGTGGTTGGAATGAACAGTGGAGTTTATTATTTTTATTCCCACACTTATCAGTTAGTGTTTTCAGTAGTGCTCCAGACCCAAGATGCAGCTGCTAAATCCTAATTTAGTCATGAGACCCTCTTCTAAAATTCTCTCATCTTAGTCGTTTGACTTCATTCATACATTCAGCTTTTTTAAATCATGCGCCAGTGGTGGTTCTCTAAAACCTAGCGGAGGTGTGGCACATAGCGCAGTATGGGAATAGGGCAGCACGCCTAGTGCCGCACGAGGTGACCTCTTTGATGAAAACTGGAATTGAAAACTGTCGTCGGGGTGGACCGGGGTAGCCGATGAGTAGTTTTGCGCTGTCACCACTGTACACCACCAAAGTGGCTCGGCAGAAGCGCGCAGTGCCTCCGCTGGTGGGTTGCCCGATAGTGAGTCTGAGCAGGGACTAACTCCTTGTGGACGGCTGGACGGCCAATGCTGGGAAGTGCGACAGGACGAATGTGGGGGGTCTGTGGCATGTACGGGGATCCAGAATGTGTTGCGTGGGGGTAAAACCACAGGGGGTGGGGGTGGGTGGGGTGGGAGAATGAGACACCAAAAACTCACAAACAAAATACTACGATATTAGAAGAGAAAGAAAAGACATACATGATTAGAAACAAAAAGTTCGATCCGGACATTTAACCCATACAGACACGTTTATCTCGTTGGCATCGGAGACGAAGGGGTGATGGGATAGAGATTAGAGCACCCGACGTGAGTGTTCTGTACATTATGGTCTCCATCTTTTTCTCTGCCTAGGGAAACAAAACAAGCATTTTCTGCCCGAAAAAATTTCATGCCATAATAACCAAACTTTCCCGGGGCGGAATGTTATACAGATCACTGCGACAGCAAAAAACTAAAAAGCAAACAAACACCGTCATAGACTGAAATAATGAATCGGGTATATGCTAATTGAGGAAGCGCGCCGATATTGTAATTGTATCTTTTTGTGTGATTTCAGATCTCTCGTCTGTCGCTCTGTCACCTGCCGCCCACCTCTCTCTGTCTGTCTCTGTCTCTGGTCTGTATCTACTGTCTGTCTGTCTTGTCTTGCTTGGTGCTCTATTCTCTATATCCTCTCTCCCTCCTCTTTCATTTTCCCTCCTCGTTACTTTCTCACCACTTTTCACACACACACCCACACACAACCACACACACACACAACCACAACACAAACACACACACAACACACATAACCACAACACACACAGAGAGCATGGTGTGGGGTGCTTTTGTGCAATCAGTTTTTTGTGTGTGGGTGTTGGGTTGTTGCAATTGCATGCATTGCTCTGGCTGTGACCAATTGCGTTGCAACCAATACAATGCACCTGTTGTTGGCACAAAACAAATGGGTGGGACAGCAAAAAAGCAAAAAAAAAATAAAAAAAACAAAAAAAAAAAAAAAAAAAAAAAAACAAAAAAAAAGAAAAGAGAAAGTAACTAATACAGAAGTACAACAACCCAAACCAACGACAACAACAACAACAACAACTTCAACATACACAGAAACATAAACAAAAAACAAATACACCAAACAAAAGCCGCGGACGCGCGATCGCGGCGATCGTCACAAGTGGAGAGGATAATTGAATTTGGAGAAGGAGAAGGAATTTACAAAGCCTGTGAGGGTCATCCCAGGAGAAGCGCCATGCTTATCCCATATTAGAAGACCCCAGCCAAAGAAATTCACAACTGTTAATTTTAAGACAGTTTTTTTTGTTTTTACTGTTGGACCAGGTGAGCGAAGAAGCAGGCAGTCTTTTTTTTAACCGAAGCTTCGAAGCCATTTTTTTATAGAGAGACCAAGAAAGGTTATAGACGATTCTACCAAACCCGATATACTCCGTGAAAAGGACCGTGGTTTTGTTCATCCACTATTTGTACCGGCGATTCTGTCACGGCACACCACACAGAACAGACTACACTTACACTGTCAAACGGTGTCAAGTGTCAAGTCACTCTTCACTCTCAGACGCACGCGACCTGCTTTTTCCGTGGCCAATAATGCCCTATCCCAGCAACCGTCAATTCGGTTTGGGAGGTTATAGGGTTATTTACGCGAGGGCTGGGCTCTTCAAAAACTCCCCCTCCCCCCCCCACATAACACAGCACAAATCATACCTTGCCCAACCCTGTCTGTCGTTCCACGTTTTGTTTTGTCCTCTTTCTTCTTCTTTTCTCTTTTTCTCCCCCCTCTTCCCTGGTTTTTCGTTTATTACTTTTTCTTGCGCGCAAGATCCCCCCGAGCAGCGTGCACCACCACCATGTTTTTTTCACCCTTTCTGATCCATACGTTTACCTCGTTATCCCCTTTTTTTCTATTGTTACTCTTCCTTTTTTCCACGTATTGTCTCACCTATATGTGTGCTATCTATCTATGTGGCTAGGCGCCTTTTTTCGTATGCCTTCACTCTATCTCAGTCTAACGAAATTATGCTAGCTCATCTTCTCCAGCTGTATTGGCAGACTGGTTTACTGGTACGCTATAGCGAGTAGAGATCTATCGAATCTATACGTAGTCACGTATTTCTCGTAGCTCCCCTCTAATACCCAAAAACATACCCCAACACACAAGTCTAATACCACGCTTACCCCCTCGTTCCACATCGCATGCACTCGCCGGCACACTAACACACACACTACCAACATCCCCCCAACGTCACCGTCCAAACCAACTACATTCACATCACACTTACCACACACACACACACACCACACACACACACACACACAAAATAACACAAACACAAACATCCAAAACACCCTTACAATCACACATCACACACACACGCACGCCACGAACGCACGCACCGCCCACGCAGACACTAACACACACAACAACACACCACACAAAATCCAAACAAACCAAACACATTTTCAGGCTTCATTCAATACTCACGAATCCGGAACAGACAAGGGTTTTTGACACTAATCTGTACAAAGTCCAGCCGGCGAGACATGAAGGGGGAAAGACACCCAGCGCAAATCGCGCATGTTTCCACTACAGCTCATCGGGAATATTGATATACTCTCTCTCTCCTCTCTCTATCTCTCTCTCTCTCTCTCTATCTCCTCTCTCTGTGCGTGCGGTGTGTTTGTGTGGCTCATGTATTTTTGTGTTCTCTCTCTATCTCTCCTATCTCCTAGCGCTCTCCTCGCTATCTCTTCTCATTCTCGACCTCTCTAGCTACTCCATGTCTCTCTCCTAGTTTGGAACATTGATTATTCGGATATCATGTTCAGTTTCTGTTTTCGTCTTTCTGTTGCCTGTCTGTCCGGTCCGTCTGTCTGTCTGGTCTCTCTCTCTCTCTTCTCTCTATCTCTCTCTCTCTCTCTCTCTTCTCTTCACCTGTCATTGTGAAATAAGAAATTTTAAGAACTCTCAAAAAATCCACCCTCCCAACCCCCCCCACTTCACACCCACCTCTTCTCCTGACCCCTTCCCCTCAAATACTCTTGCCCTGCCTCGTAGCATCCTTATGGCATCAGTCGAGAGAGTGTACAAAGACAAAATTGAGAGAGAAAACAAAAAAACAAGGGAAACGAAACAGAAAAAAAAAAAAAACATTTCTCCCCTCTTGAAGGCAAACGGGCTGCTTGATTCTTAGAGGGATTTTCAGGATAACTAAAAAACATTTCACCTCTGAGCCCCTCTTGAGAGAGGCAAGCCACAAGAGCCCGAGCAAACAAAGTTCCGTACGAAAACGGCAGAATAAGCATGGGTTGCTGCTTTTTGACATACAATCTCGCACTGTAAGGGTATATTATCTTAATCATATTCAAACGAAATTCCACACAGCCATGGTGTGTTTATAAAAGACACTAAAAGACTGAGAAATTTTGAGAGTCCCGATCGAGAGAGCTATTTCTGGACCTTTTGAGATTCCTTGGATATGCAGATTGACCGACCTTTCTTTGTGAATGCTACTGGATTGAGATGGCGAGAGAGTAGATTCTAGAGAGCGATGTTCCCGTGCAGCCCTCAGCTGACGATAACACTTTGAGGGGGGGAGGAAACCAGACCCTCAAGATACAATCACACTACTACCAGACCCTCACAGCTAATCGCAATGACCTGCATGATCCACTCAAACAAAAACACAAAACAACAACGCAAACAACACCTAGTATAACAAACTACATGCTCAAGTACGAATTGAAACCACTTACGAAGCCTTTTTTGTGATGTGGTGATACCCGGTTGACATTCGGTGCGAGGCCTATGCCGCACCCGAGGCGATTTTTTTTTTTTTTTCCACGCTGGGTGCGTGGCATTGGCATTGTAGCGTGTCGAGGCGGAAGTCTTGTCAATTATCATAATCCTGGTTAGAATAGGGTTTTAAGGTGTGTGTTGCCCCCCCCCGTCGTTTAAACTGGGTAAACTTTCTCGGGAACGAGTTCATTGAGTGCTCGGAGCTTCGTAATGTGCTTATACGCTATATTTAGTTTTGAACACGAAGTCAATTCTTGGAAAATGAGCCATGGTTTTTGAGCTAAGTCTAGGGGAATTTCTTGAGAATGTTTGCGGTTATGTCGAAGAGACATTTGAACAAAATAGCTTTTTGTGCGTTTGTGAGAAATTTGTGTTGTTTATGGTGGCCGAATTAACGCCAACAGGCATATTCCCGCCCCCCAATGTTTCCCTGTTTTGTTGTGCCGTAATACCTCAGATGCCTGTCTTTTATTGAGGCAGGTCTTTTGTTCTAAATAAATCGCTCATATGCATAGACTCGGCAGTGGTTTCAGTGTGCACTAGCCTTTGTGGAGTCCGGTCAAGACTAGACGTATAAGGTCTGTGAATCACTAGAACATGAGCCTGGAAACATAGCTTACGTGAGAGAAGGGGGCGACGTAAGGGTGTTTGGATTTGGAGAAGTTGATAGACTTTCTCCGGCCGTCCTTTTGACACAAAAAAGAAGTTATGTAAAGGTGCCAACTGGCATACCTTATCTCACCCGCTATTCCGTAGTGAATTTTTTTTTTTTATCACGGAGGACAGGACATCACTTCTACATGACTGAAAAAAATAGCCACTCTAGCGCGATGAGAGCAATCCCCCATGCGACCAACCAATCTTCTTGCCCATCGACGGGAGAGCAGGGGGGGGGGGGTTGGGGGGGTGGGGGGGCGGAGCGTCGTGTAGGGTGCAGGTCTCGTCAGCCACTCCTTGTGTCTCAACAGCTCGCAGAGGTTATTCAAGAAGCGACCCTGCATCTTTATTCACGGCCAGTTGCATTTTTGCGGCTTATGTTCTGCAATTACCTAACGAGTTCCAGTGGGAGCCTGGCGAGGAGGACACAAGGGGACCACCGCTTTGTCAGTGTTTTTCTTTTTTTTTTTTGAAGGTCCCAACCTAGAAATTTTTTTTTTTTTCTTTGTTGTAGAGCTCTTTTCTAGCGATTGTGGATTTTTGGGTGTTGAGACCTCCGTCGGAACTAATATGGCAACCACTCGAGGACGCAACCCCATCAATCCGGTCGCACATACTGGTTCGCACCTCCTGATTTGTGCCGGTCTTTACCGCTTTGTAGGAAAGTGATTCAGGCAGCTATTCGGTATTTTTGGGTTTTAGTTTTACCCCTTTGTTCTTGGAGGATGACTTGCTAGGTTGGTGGGCACGCGGCCTGAAATTCACTTGTCATGTTCGGGTGCCGGAGAGCATGTGTGGATTTTTTGTGGTGGGTGTGCTCTTCCGTGTTGGGGGGGGGCCGGTTTGTTTTTTTGGGGTGTAGGCCGGTTGGTGGTCTGCCCCGCGGAACTGCCTTTAGACCCTCTGCTGTCAATCGAATCCCCTCCGCTTTAATTCTATCCCGCTATTTAACTGCCCATTCCCTACTTTTTGTTTTGCGCCTACTTCTCGTATTGTGTGTGGAAGGGGAGGGGCACTGTAGTCATTTGTTGGGGTTTGTCTGTTTGGTCATGCTTGTTGTATAATGACACTGGCCGTTTTGAAGAAGATGAAGTCAGTGTGGGGCCGAGTGTGTCACAAATCATTGGTATTTTCGTAATGTTTCGCAAAGTACAGCAATGTACTGGACGATTGTTGTGGATTGCTTGTATCACCACCCGGACCCCCCCCCTTCTCAGATTTATTGATTTGAGCGGTAAGGAGTCGATTTCATTGAGAAAATGAGCGAACGGCGGCTTATCTTAGGGATACGTTTTGTACCGCTGTGTACACCCCCCAGTGCAGGAATTTTCCTCAACCTGTGCAAACATGTTGTTACATCGTCGCACACTGCATTTTTCGTATGTTTTTCTAGTTCTGACTAGATATTTTATTTTGTCGATGTTATGTATTTGCCTCAATGTCGTTTCACATAAATAGGTCTTCATGTCAACACATATTACGGTTTTATGTAGGATGGAGGAGGGTGGCTGGGGCACCCCTTTGTTGGAGGGCATGGCATTCTCTAGGGACGGCGGGGGAGGATTTTTTACCCTTGAAGAGGGTCGGGCGGGGGGGAGGGTGGGATGCGGCGTTCGGGGCACTATTAATATTCCACGACCCTCAAAAAGCCAAAGCTGGCCCTCGATATTATCACTCAGTACTGAGCTTTGTCATTGTTCTTCTCGCTCTCTCTTCTCCTCCTTTCCTCTCTCTCTCTTCTCTCTCTCTCTCTCTTCTCTCTCTCTCTTTGTGCTTACCTGACCGTGTGCTTGGTGACTTTACTTGCGTTTAGCCACATGTATTGATTTCCCACCCCACCGTAAATACTAGCGATATAAGAAGCGGGTTTTATTTAGACCCCAGAGGTTGTTAAGCGGAGACCCAACCCAATCAGAGCGTGCTTTATTTTAGAGATTTCTTTTATTGAAGTGTGACCGTGAAAGCGCGGCCCGGGAAAAAGCAAATTGATTTGAACTGAATTGGACTTGAATAAGAACACTGCGGAACCAGGAAGCGTGCATAACCCGACTGTTGTACCTTTTTTTTTTCTTCAGATACTGATTATTTTGATTTTGAGAGAAAGAGGACAGGATAAGAGCCGAGAGCGGAGAGAGAGAGAGAGGTAGAGAGACCCTGAGCCCTTGGGAATGTGTGGCCCCCCCCCCCCCCGAGAGAGAATCACAAGACAGACAGACGACCAGACAGACAGATCTCTACCACTGTATACAGTTGGTCAGAAACGTCGAGGACTTCCTCAATTCAGACAGGACGCCGACAATTTCAGGGGTTCCCCCGTCGATCAGATCGAAGATGACTCGATGTGAAGAAGATAATACATGCAACAACACCACACAACACGAACAACCACACACCAAATACTCACAGACTCAAAACACACAGCGAATCACATAAGTGTCCCCATGCCCACACACAAAAAAAATCACTACACACACAGACCACACAACAGCCGCACCCCCAACACACCTTACACACCCCCTGTTCCCCCCATGCATTTGCGCGCGAGCCACACCACGACCTTTGTCCACCCAACACACCGTATCACCACGCTCATTCACTACCCCACTCCCACATACACCCTATCTCCACGCCCCCCGCCCAACGCTAACGCACCCTACATTAAGTTGTAGCGCACACAACTCTTCTCCACCTTTTTTTTTTTTCTTCCCACACCCTTTCCCCCTTGTCTTCCCCCCCACCCTCTCTTCGCCCTGGTTTATCTATTTTTTTTTGCTTCTCGCCCTTTTTGATTACCCCATCTCATCCCTCTTTTCTTCTTCCTTTACTCACATGCTGATCACAGTGTTTTGAGTGATTAGGCCTTTTGACACAATGATTCTGACGTAATTAGACGTTCCATAACACAGGATTCTGAGGAGTTCTATGACTTATTGCCCGTCCCTAGGTTCACGTCGCTACACGTACGCGGACCTCTCATGCGGTGATTACTCCGGTACAGTAATCCGACTCCTGACACTGATTTGACATCAACTCGATGCCTCGAACAATGCTGAATCTGTACGTAACTATGACTTTGGCGGGTGATCTGACGTAACCAGTGTTTAGACTTCAACCAGTGCCACGACAGCCACCTGGACTGTGACGGTCTGATTCGGACGTAGCCTATTTGAAAAAAACCGGGATAGTACAGAAAAATACCCGCACCCAATGAGATGACCAATAAAAAAAAATATTGTGTGTTTATATTAAGCCCAACAGAACAGAAAAGACAAACAGACTTTTCTATTTTAGAAGAATGCATGGGAACCTTAAACCCTTGTAAAAAGTGAACGGTATGTGGATGGACATTCGTGACGGTGAATCGTAACGTATTATGCTGAGAGATAAAAAGGCCTATGGCTATGGGTAGTTTGATGTGCATCGTTAATGCCTCCTGTTTTCGCCAACCGCTTTGTTGCAAAGAGAAGCAAAGACACACTCACCGCAAAAGAAAGATCATTGTCAGCGCGTCGCCAGAAAATAGCAGGGGCCAATGGCAGTTCGATGGCGAGTCATGTGTCGAGAACAGCCCGGGACCGAGCGTGCGAGGACCCGCTGTCCCGCAATTAGATGGAAAACTGGATAGGGTGAGGAAGTCCTGGCAGTTCGACGACTCAGCGTTCGTTATAAGCGCATCGGTAACGGACTGAATTGACCACCATTCACCCAAATCATGGGCGCCCGCCCTCTCTTCCCGACAGTCCGTACCTTCACCTCCTCACTTTCCTCCATCATCCCCTCGCCCCCCTCCATACTACTTCAGACGCACCCGTGCGTGTGAGTGCCCCATGGTCTACCAATACGTTTCCTTGTAGGAAGACAACCTCTACGGAGTGCTGGACTAGCGATACCAGGTTTTCAGAGTAAACGACACCCCATCCTCAGTACACATGTTTGCGCCGGGTCCTGAAGGACTTTCGCTGTGTAAGAGGGGCAAAAGACTGTCAATTCAGGTCTATGATCACCGTGACTGACGCCTCTCATTGGTCACTTTCCCTTTTTTCCTCCTCACTAGCATTATGTACGCGCATATCTTCCCACTACTTCCCACTCATCCGGATTCTACCTGCACCCCTCCCCTTTTTTCCCCCGAATATGTCATCACACCAGTGGGTCTCATACAGAGGTGCATGGCATAGGCATCAGAAAATGCAAAGCTCACTGACCAATTGTAATCGAAAGCTAGTAGTCTATGGTAGGTTATTTGTGTGCTGTGTGGGGGGTGTTGTATTTTCACTGGCTGTTGTCGGCCCAGGATGTGTGCCACTGTTGACGGGTCCTGTCACTGTGCCGCTTGGGTTCTTAGGGGGTTTTTTGGGGGGGGAATGTGTTTTGAAGCGCATAGATCAACAACGTTTTTTCTATTGTTCTGGGCGGGGTAGGTACTATCGACGGCTACTTTTGCCATTTTTTTTTTTAGATGCAAAGTTCATTCTTTAAGAAAAGGGGAAGTGGGGAGTCGTCACCGTACACCAGACAAGTGGAACTCGTGGTACAGTGGTTGGACATATCAAGGTTGTAGCTTGAGCCCGGGAGTTCGTCTTTATTCCAGCAAAAATTATCTAGAGGGATTTCTCCCAGTCCAGCTCCTTATCTAAGAACTTTGCGACGTATCCTACGGGTCT
>JADBJO010030937.1:15000-17293 GCA_016801955.1 Conus betulinus | reverse complement strand
GTCGGTGTGTGGTGTGTGGTGTGTGTGTAGTTGGTGTGTGTTGGGTGTGCAAGCGCGCGCGTGTGCTGGTGCATGAGTGCGTGCGCGCGCGTTTGTGTGTGTGTATGTGTGTGGTTTGTGAGAAGGGGTTGTGTGTGTGTGTGCTGTTGTGGGGGGGTGTGGTGGGTGTCTGTGTGGAGTGTGTGTGTGTGTGTGTTGGTGTGTGTGGTGTGTGTGTGTGCTGGTGTGTGTGTGCTGTGTGTGTGTTGGTGCGTCCGGAAGTCCACCGAAACGTACTTGCGTGTAGGTGCGCATTCGTACGTGTTGAGTTGCGTGCCGTGGTGCCGCCGGTGCGTGGTGCGTGCCGTGCGTGCGTGCGTGTGTGTTGTGTGTGTGTGTAGTGTGTGTGCTTGTGTGGTGTGTGTTTGTGTGGTGGGTGTGTGTGTGTGTGTTTGTGTTCGTGATTGAACTGCCTGCAACAGGTCACAATGATCAAGCCAGTTTTCACTAAAGTAGTCTCAAAAGTGATGACGCAGTGGATACTGAAACAAATTTATAATTCCTCGGGCTCAATATGGCAGACACACAAGCCCAAGAACCAAAACAACGACACGTTTCGACCTTCTTAGGTCTTTTCAGACTAGAGAGGACAACTCAGGCATTGAAAACGAAGCACGAGTTATTCAACAAATCCTTTCGAAATTAGATTGTCGAGTTGTGGCACATTAATCCCGTGGGTTTTGTTATTATCTCCCTTACCTTCGCGAACTGCCTTGAAGGTGACCGTTTGGCTCGGTCCGTGGACTGGTTGAATGCATGCACAGGGGAAGTTTGCCCGGGGTGCACTAGCAACATCAGCAGTGTGAAGGTACCTTGGTGCGGCAAAGTATAAGCACACGTCAGCGTTAGCTGTTTTCTGTTGTGGGAAAATGGTTGTAACGTTGAGTGCATACATACTGAAGGAAATGTCTGGCATTACGTCTTTCGTGTACACTGTGTGTGAGAAAATGTGGAAAGGAATGCGAGCCAAAGGACACAGACAGACACACATACGCGCGTAGTGCGCGCCTGCGCCCACCGAGCCCACGCCAGCGCACGTGACCCAATACACACCCACACACACACACCACACACACACCACACACACACAACACGCACACACACACACACACACAGAATCGAAATAAAATGATTTATTGTGTAAGCTTTACAAAGCCATTTCACAAGAGGAGACGGAGGGAATAGGGACTGGGTATATAAACACAATTCACTGGTAAACAGGACTAATAACATCACACCACACAACACACACACCACACCACACACACACACACAACCACACACACCCACACAGAGAGACAGACAGACAGACAGACAGGCAGGCAGACACACAGACAGACAGAACGAAGACAGAGCTACAGAGAATGCGCGTGTGTGGTGTGTGTGTGTTGTGTGTGTGTGTGTGTCGTGTGTGTGTGTGTTGTGTGTGTGTGGTGCGTGTGTTGTGTGTGTGTGTGTGTGTGTTGTTGTGTTGTTGTTGGTGTGTTGTTGTTGTTGTTGTTGTTCTTCTTCTTCAGTTAATGGCTTCCCACCTTTAAGTCATTACAGGCGAATTGTGTAATAGTGTGTGTGTGTGTGTGTGTGTGTTTGTGTGTGTTTGGTGTGTGTGTGTGTGTGTTGTGTGTGTGCGTGTGTGTTGCGTTGTGTGCGTGTGTGTGCAATTCTTTTTGTTGTTTATGAGAAGTTGTTGAAAGTCAAAGATAAATCCTACTGAACTGCGTAACAGCTATGGGCATAAGTAACGAACAAATTTAACATTTAGGTAATGTCAGGGATCGATCGCCATGTAAAATATTAGCGCTAGCCTTTGGGACTATATTCTTTGAGTTTCCACGGACTGCACACACATGTAACCATTTTTGCAGTATTCGGTTCGATGTGAATGTAAACTCATCCTATATATTAAACGTACTATCTTTCTAGGATATCAGACTTGCGAAGCTGTCTAACTGAGCCTCGGGGTGGATGTCAGGATTTGGTTGTGTACAATTGTGATAAGATTGACTATCTGTTTGTCTTTCAATAACCTCTTGACAACTGTTACAAGGATGCTCTATTAATCAAAAGTATGACATACTCTGTGTGTGTGTTGTGTGTGGGTGTGTGGTGTGTGGTGTGTTGTGTGTGTTGTGTGTGGTGTGGTTGTGTGTGTGATGTCGATGTCAGATGCATTTAAAACTAGAGGATGAGAAATATATCTGCTTTTGACGCGTTCAAGCAAATAGACAAGAAATGTCCCAACAATACAGCCGAG
>JADBJO010030937.1:5000-10000 GCA_016801955.1 Conus betulinus | reverse complement strand
CGTGCCGTTTAAGCAAAGCCTTGGGGGTGGGGGGGTGGGGGGAAGGGTACAGTGAGGGGCTGGGTGGACTGGAATCATGAATACATAAATGAAAAGAATAAGCAAATAAAATAAAACAAATAAGCTAACAAATTAATAAACAAGTGAATAAATGAAAACACACACAGGGAAAACAAACACAGGCGGAAGGGCACACTCGTCACAACACTCATGCATAGTGACGTCACAGCAACCAATACCCCTGACGTCTCTGCCACGCCAGCGAATCCTAATGACGTAATAGCCCGCTTTGGGCGCGGGAGGTATCGGCACTCGCATGTCTGGTTGTCCAGAACGGAGCGCCGAACGTGGAACTCTTTCCCGTCCGCTGCATACACACATGGAGGAACGAACCAGACTCATCAACAATGGGTGGACATGCAGAAATGCATGCACTGTACCATGTGCAGAAATAAGGTCGCATAGTTATCTATTAAATGATTTCACGGTGTGGCTGCACACCCAAAATTAATGCGCAAAGGCCTTGCTTATTAAGGCGTCAAGTATTTATAGACTGGCGCAATTAGATCGTTCTGATTATGTTTTTGTTTGTTGTTTTGTTTTATTGTGTCTTAAAGTTGATTATCCTCGCTTTCTTTCACATGGCCATCAAGATACAACCCAGGTACGTTCCAAGCAGACAGATTTGAAAAAAAAAAAAAAAAAGGAATGGGTCCATTTAGGGGAGACAACCTGGCGCAACGATAGGGTCACGGGTGCGTGCGTGCGAAGGCCTGACATGTGACGTCAGCGAAAGGGAAGGTATATAATATTTGAAGATTGTGAATGATGTCATCGGCGGAATTGTTGGCGGGTGACGGGGGTGAGGTGGGGGGGGGGGGGGGGGGGGGTTCTTTTGATCATTTTTCAGTTTAATAGCAAAAGCTGGTTCAAACTGGGACTCCAAACTCTTACATGGTTTTTATGCAGTGATTCGGGTGCACAAATCCTAATTGTGGCGTGTGGCCTGTTCTCAATATTACTAAGGACTGGAATGGCAGACCTGAAGAAAAGACTGAGCTGGCTACAGCTATAGACCGGCGAAGCATTGTGAAAACTGAGAGAAGGGAGAAAAAAACTCTGAACGGGAAGAGGAGGGAAAAGGGCTGGAGGGTGGAGGGACAGAGAAAGAGAAAGAGAAATGAAGAAGGGCGGGGGGTGGGGGGTGGGGGAGGGGGGAAGGGGGGTAGGCAGAGAGCGAAGAGGGGAGGGGTGAGCATTAGGGAATGAATGGAGTGTGGGGGTAAGTCTGGTCTTACCGTCAGAGCTCTGCGTTACCTACCACTGCGATGCCGTGGTGGTTAGGGCTCCCGGCTGACGGTGGGAGGTCGTCAGTTCGAGTCGCCTCGGAGTGTGTGTGTGTGTGTGTGTGGGGGGGGGGGGGGGGGGGATGAGGATGTGTGCGTGTGTGTGTGTGTGTGTGCGTGTTTCCCGTGTGTCTGTGTGTTTGCTTGTGTGTGTGTGTGTGTGTGTGTGTGTGTGTGTGTGTGCGTGTGTGTGTGTGTGTGTGTGTGTGTGTGTGTGTGAGTGTGTGTCCGTGGCTCTGTGTGTGTGTGTGTGTGTGTGTGTGTGTGTGTGTGTGTGTGTGTGTGTGTGTGTGTGTGTGTGTGTTTGTGTGTCCGCATCGGGGGAAAGGGGTTTGAAGAGTGAGAGTGGGATGGAGGAGGGGTTGTTTACTTCTGAGTTTATTTTTGCCCCCGCCAGCTCCTACCCAGAGAAGACAGGAAACAATAAGTATTCCACTTTTATCCGCAGAATATGTGGGTCTCTGAGAGTGTTACTCACAATTCCTGACCAACACAGCAGGTGTCTCTACCTCTCGGGCCTGGCTGATGCAGAGGGATGTATTATGAAAAGAAGCATAGGAATACAAGGCGGGGATTTGTAGCCATGGTCTAGAAAATGACTCTGTAGAACCCCTGATCCGTGTCTGTATTTATTCAGAGTGTGAGTGTAACGTCTTGTCATCTTATGCAAAGGGGGAGTTTAACATCCTATCATCCTATGCAAAGTGGGAGTTTAACATCCTATCATCCTATGCAAAGGGGGAGTTTAACATTCTATCATCTTATGGCAAGGGTGAGTTTAACATCCTATCATCCTATGCAAAAGGAGAGTTTAATATCATGTCATCTTACGCCGAGGGAGAGTTTAACGTCCTATCATCCTATGCACAAGGGAGAGTTTAACATCCTATCATACTATGTAAAAGATGGAGTTTAACATTCTATCATTTTATGCAAAGGGGGAGTTTAAACATTCCATCATCACCACTGCGATGCCGTGGTGGTTAGGGCTCCCGGCTGACGGTGGGAGGTCGTCAGTTCGAGTCGCCTCGGAGTGTGTGTGTGTGTGTGTGTGTGGGGGGGGGGGGGGGGATGAGGATGTGTGCGTGTGTGTGTGTGTGTGTGCGTGTTTCCGTTACTCACAATTCCTGACCAACACAGCAGGTGTCTCTACCTCTCGGGCCTGGCTGATGCAGAGGGATGTATTATGAAAAGAAGCATAGGAATACAAGGCGGGATTTGTGTAGCCATGGTCTAGAGGGATTTGTAGCCAAGGGGGAGTTTAACATCCTATCAAGGTAAGCAAAAGGGGGAATTTAACATCCTATCATCCTATGCAAAAAGCTGGAGTTGAACATCCTATATCTAATGCAAAGGGTGAGGGAGTTTAACATCCTATCATCATCTGATGCCAAGGGGGAGTTTAACGTTCTATCATCTAATGCTAAGGAGGAGTTTATCGTTCTATCATCTTATGCAAAGGGGGGGGGGGGGGGGGTTAACATTCTATCATCTCATGCCAAGGGATAGTTTAACTTCCATCATCTTACGCAAAGGTGTAGTTTAATGTTAGTTTAACGTTCTATCATCTTATGCAAAGGGGGAGTTTAAAGTTTTAACGTTCTATCATCTTATGCAAAGGGGGAGTTTAAAGTTAGTTTAACTTTCTATCATCTTATGCAAAAAGTGGGTTTAACTTTGATCATCTTATGCAAAAGAAGAGGAGTTTAACTTCCTATCAGCCAGAGGCCTTTAAGAACAAGGCGTCCCAGAACGCAGTCTTTGTCGCTGGTGGAGAACACCGCATCATTCGTGTAGTAGCATGATGTCTGGCCGCTGACATGAATCTAGGGGTGATTCCGGACGGTGATTGTCCAATCGTGGTATAGTTGTCATCTGGGGAAACAGCCAGGGTCCTCTTCTTTCTTTCAGCCAATCTATTCCCCAGCATTTAGTTCTCTGTTCATGCTGGGGAGCTGGTCCGCCAACGGTGATCGTCGGTAGTCCTCGCCTGTTCCTCCCCAAAAAGGCCTGTGTTCAGGGCTGCCGGGCGACCTTCTTCATGGTGGGGGGTGGCAATGTTCCTGTGCCGCATGAGGCCATCTCGAGGAGGCAGCAGGACGGATGGCACTGGAGTGCTGCTCAAGTTCTTCCTTTGTGGTCCACACTGACTACTGCCAGAGAAAAACGTTTTCAGCCAAATCCATTAGTACAGACGCTCACCACAGCCATCAAACATGGATTACCAGGCCTCAGTTGTCGCAGTCAGGCAGCCCTCCATCGTCGACCCACCTGGGACCGTTCCACGACAACACAGGTTACCCGCCGTCACCTATAGTGGCCAGAAGGAATCTGCGCCGCCCGACGTCGATCTCTCACATCGACGCCTTTCAAGTGAGATCTGCCATCTCTCTCTCTCTCTCTCTCTCTCTCTCTGTCTCTCTCTCTGTCTGTCTCTCTCTCTCTCTCTCTCTCTCTCTCTCCTCTCTCTCTCTCTCTCGGCATCCGTTGCTATGCAGCATCGCAGCGAACAATCTGCATGTGTCATACACAAGACTCAGATGCCATGTCTGTACCCTAGATTCTGGTTAAGAATTAATGGATTCGGGTTTTTCTTCTTTTTTTTCCGTTCCATGTTTCATCTTTTCACCAAGTTTTGTAAAGACTGCTTCTGTGGTTTGGGCGTTATCTTGCCGAAAGGTAGACCAATTCACAGACCAAAAAAATGATTTCAAGAATGGTTCATTTACATGTGATACAAGAAAGGCATGGTACGGCAACACGAAACGAACGTTTAAAAACCACAGTAGGCCGATGTTCTTGAAGGCTGTGACCTAGTTGAGGATGACCGTGTCAAACTACAAGGTCCCATAGGCCGATGTCCTTGAGGGCTGTGACCTAGTTGAGGATGACCGTGTCAAACTACAAGGTCCCATAGGCCTATGTCCTTGAGGGCTGTGGCCTAGTTGAGGATGAGCGTGTCAAACTACAATGTCCCATAGGCCTATGTCCTTGAGGGCTGTGACCTAGTTGAGGATGAGCGTGTCAAACTACAAGGTCCCCATAGGCCGATGTCCTTGAGGGCTGTGACCTAGTTGAGGATGAGCGTGTCAAACTACAAGGTCCCATAGGCCGATGTCCTTGAGGGCTGTGACCTAGTTGAGGATGAGCGTGTCAAGGGCATCGCACGGCGGACTGGACATTGGAGACGACCGTTTTACTTTCGCCGCCGTAACCTTCTCTGAACACAAAGCATATATCTTCTTACTGTTGGGCAGACGGTTGTTGTTTTTAAACCCATAATCCAGTCCTGAGAGTGGTTCGAACTATCGACCAAAAGCTCTAAGAAGCTGAACGTGCTGT
The DNA here is from genome assembly GCA_016801955.1 of Conus betulinus. Lineage (NCBI taxonomy): Eukaryota > Metazoa > Mollusca > Gastropoda > Neogastropoda > Conidae > Conus > Conus betulinus. The sequence goes on along the minus strand of JADBJO010030937.1, from coordinate 5,312 downwards.
CCATTTGACTGTAATCCCCTGTCTCCAAGATCTACCCCCATCCCCCCAACTTCGATCCATGTCACACACACACACACACACACACACACACACACACACACACACTCACTCACTCACTCACTCACCCACCTCCTCCCCCCCCCCCCCCCCCCCCCCCCCCCTTAGAAAGGTACTGAATAGGGGAGAAAAGAAAAATAAAAACGAGTTAGTTCAAGGATCTGTGTAGGCTACTCCAAAATACAACAAACTAAAGATTATACAACTATTGCGCCTGATGGAGCAGACAGATGACACTAAAAGAAACAAAAAAAA
>JADBJO010030936.1:0-17294 GCA_016801955.1 Conus betulinus | reverse complement strand
GTAGCTGGTTCCATTCTTCCCGTTCTTTGTCCAACAGATAAATACACTGCTACGACAATCATTATGACTATATACAACACATCACTGCAGTTGTTTATACTATACAGAAGGATAGAAATTTACTGAATGCTTTAAATGGAAGACAATATAAGCTGAAAAAAAATGAGTCTCATATTCATAGACAAGTATAATGAAAACAAAAAAGCAGACTGAATATCACTTTTTGTGTGTGATGAAAACACATTATAAAAGGCAATGCAGGTTTGGTCTGTATAAATAATAATTAAAAAAAAAACAAAAACAGAATGAAATTCTTGGAAAGTGAAGAACCTGCCACCCTGGCCAGAGAAACACAATATGCCCCACATGAAGACTGAAGGAATGCTTACACAGCAAGTTTAAGGGACCCATTGTGTGCCAGGTTTCATTTCTTGCATCATTTTCCAGGTGAGGGATGAGCAGGTCTCAAAGATACATGAAGTGAAAATATTTCTGAACAGGGCGGGAGAGGGGGGAGAAGGAAGCAGGATTTGGGCAAGTTTTCCCTCATGACAGCATCATGAAAAGACACCAGTTTTGTGAGAGACATCCGAAAATGCCTTGGGGCAGTTTGAATGGAAATGCCTTTTGAGAACATCTGGAAATGACAATTTGCTCAAAACGTTTTTTGTGTAGATATGGCACAGTCTCGTAAATTTTACAAGCCTGCCTGTTTGTCTATTATGGTTGTATGAAAAATGGAGTAGAAAAAAGTTATACCAGATTTACTGGAGGGTGAAATTTGAGTTTGCTGAGATTTACCGAGATCTACCTGAGACATTGAAGTGCAGTTCCCATGGAATCCATTTTCTGTCTTGGAAGTGTTTGCCAGCAGGATGTTGTTTATGTGGAAAGCACCAAGTCTGGGACCTGAAATACATACATTATTTCGATTAATTTAGACAAGCATTGAGCTGATCCCATGACAGCATGTTGGCGACATCATTGAATAATGCCTTTCAACCCTACTGAGACCGAGACACAATCTCTATACAATTGTTGGTTTCATCCACTCACATTCACAGACATGTAAAACGAAAACAATTTAAAGCAAATTAAATATAACTTGTGTGTGTGTGTGTGTGTGTGTGTGTGTGTGTGTGAGAGAGAGAGAGAAAGAGAGAGAGAGGAAAATGCATTATAAGAGGTAGTTCAGAATTGCTCAGCCTAAAGAAGAAAAAAAAACATGAAAGAAATCCTTCAAAAGTGAAGAACCTGTCGCATGACCAGGAAAAAAAGAGACATACTCAGACCTGCCACATTTGGAAAATGGAAGAGGAGCGGGGGGTCTGGGGGCCGGCATAGGCCCCCAGTGGGCTATATGGGACAACGCAGAAAAGTGAGCAGAAAAGTACCCAAGAAAGCATAGAAATGCATGAATTTTTATCTACTATTAATGCATTCAACAACAAATTTCTAGTTAAAACCTTTTTTTAACTAGAAATTTGTTGTTGAATGCATTAATAGTAGATAAAAATTCATGCATTTCTATGCTTTCTTGGGTACTTTTCTGCTCACTTTTCTGCGTTGTCCCATATAGCCCACTGGGGGCCTATGCCGGCCCCCAGACCCCCGCTCCTCTTCCATTTTCAAAAATGTGGCAGGTCTGAGTATGTCTCTTTTTTTCCTGGTCATGCGACAGGTTCTTCACTTTTGAAGGATTTCTTTCATGTTTTTTTTTTTCTTCTTTAGGCTGAGCAATTCTGAACTACCTCTTATAATGCATTTTCCTCTCTCTCTCTTTCTCTCTCTCTCTCACACACACACACACACACACACACAAAAAGTTATATTTAATTTGCTTAAATTGTTTTCGTTTTACATGTCTGTGAATGTGAGTGGATGAAAACCAACAATTGTACAGAGATTGTGTCTCAGTAGGGTTGAAAGGCATTATTCAGTGATGTCGCCAACATGCTGTCATGAGATCAGCTCAATGCTTGTCTAAGTTAAATCGAAATAATGTATGTATTTCAGGTCCAGACTTGGTGCTTTCCACATGAAACAACATCCTGCTGGCAAAACACTTCCAAGACAGAAAATGGATTCCATGGGAACTGGACTTCAATGTCTCAGGTAGATCTCGGTAAATCTCAGCAAACTCAAAATTTCACCCTCCAGTAAATCTCTGGTATAACGTTTTTTTCTACTCCATTTTTCATACAACCAATAATAGACAAACAGGCTTGTAAAATTTACGAGACTGTGCCATATCTACACAAAAACGTTTTGAGCAAATTGTCATTTCCAGATGTGTTCTCAAAAGGCATTTCCATTCAAACTGCCCCAAAGGCATTTTGGGATGTCTCTCACAAAAAACTGGTGTCTTTTCATGATGCTGTCATGAGGGAAAACTTGCCCAAATCCTGCTTCCTTCTCTCCCCCCTCTCCCGCCCTGTTCAGAATATTTTTCACTTCATGTATCTTTGAGACCTGCTCATCCCTCACCTGGAAAATGATGCAAGAAATGAAACCTGGCACACAATGGGTCCCTTAACTTGCTGTGTAAGCATTCCTTCAGTCTTCATGTGGGGCATATTGTGTTTCTCTGGCCAGGTGGCAGGTTCTTCACTTTCCAAGAATTTCATTCTGTTTTTTTTTTTTTTTTATTATTATTTATACAGACCAAACCTGCATTGCCTTTTATAATGTGTTTTCATCACACAAAAAAAAGTGATGTTCAGTCTGCTTTTGTTTTCATTATACTTGTCTGTGAATATGAGACTCATTTTTTTCAGCTTATATTGTCTTCCATTTAAAGCATTTAGTAAATTTCTATCCTTCTGTATAGTATGAACAACTGCAGTGATGTGTTGTATATAGTCATAATGATTGTCGTAGCAGTGTATTTATCTGTTGGACAAAGAACGGGAAGAATGGAACCAGCTACTGATCTAGCGGAGTTTCATCCACATAATGCCATAATGGACATATCTTTGAGAGTGTTGCTCAACTTTCCTGTCGAAAACTGCAGATGCCTGTATCTCGCAGGCCTTGTCGACACCAGATTCTGTGGCCCTTCATGCCTTAGTATGGGATTCCCCTTAAAATACTCAAAAAAAAAGAAGGAAAAAAAAAACAGTGTATCTTGATTTTTATATCTGGTTTATGTTTGTTTTGTTTTTGCTACACACAATGGATGAAAATCATTTAATTGTATTGAGATTGTGTCTCAGTCACAGTAGGGCTGAAAGGCATTATTAAATGATGTCACAAAGATGCTGCTATGGGATCAGCTCAGTGCCTATGTAAATTAATCAAAACAATGTATGTCTTTTTGTTCCAGACTCGATGCCTTCAACGATAAGCAACACCCTGCAGGTAAACAACTCAAGACAGAAAATGGACTCCTTGGGAACTGCGCTTCAGTGATGTGTCAGGTAAATCTCGGCGGACTACAGCCCTGTTCAGTAGATCTCTTCCCTCATATCTTCACCTGGAAAATTGTGCAAGAAGTAGGTAGCGACAGCTGTCAGCGATCTGACCACGCACCCAGCGGAAAGTGCAAATTCTACTCATGTACTGAAGTGTCTCATTCAACAAACCATGCACCTACAGACACAAAACTTGCTGCGAAGTAAAGAGGAATGTTTCTACTGTAAATCTGTTATATTTGTTTTATTGCTTGTGAGGAGCGAATTAGGAAAACGCCGGTATGAAAATAAGTTTTGTGTTTTTCATGCACCCTGGCATACGATTCATGCTGAAGTCTGGAAACAGTTTGTCAACTCAGTCGTGTAGGACAATTTCCGATGCAACCTACACTTTCAAAAATAGTATCATTGGAAAGCTAAGATAATGCTCTTTACATTGATACTGTGAGACGCAAATTTTAATCAATCATTTGATGTTTTTTCAAGTTGAAAATTTAAACCTGATTTACACCTACATTCGTTTTTAAACACCAACATACATTGGACTCAGAAAGCTCAGATTTTTCTTTCCAGTGGTATGCAAATGAGGCATGTACAAAACTCGGGGATTTTGCCTTCACACTGAAAAGCGAGGCGCCCATTGGTCACTTGAGGAGGTCAAACTCGCACGATGCGTGTCCCCCGAGGCTGACAGCTGGACGCATAATATTGACAGAATTCTGGTTTTTCTGGTTGAGTTATTATTCCAGTAAAGTTAGGATTATGCATTTTGAGTTCCAATTCTTCATGTAAGAGAACAAAAATAAGTAGTTCTATTTGGTAAAAAGTGTTTAATTTCGTTGCCAATCATATCAAACGATTCCCAGTCAGCAGATTCGACCTTGACCGAGTCAGTGCTAAAGAGGTGTCTCTTGAGATGTATTCTATTTAACAGAATCTAGTTTCGTTACCCCAAAATTCATACAAAGCTTGTTTTTGTAATAGAACAAAAATGATAGTTTTTGAGTTTCGCAAATATGATATGCGTTTTTATATTTTGAAATAATATTTTCTTGGTGAATGAAGTTACGCCATGGGAAGTCACTCTAAAATTGTTTTATCAGGTAATCTGCTCAGAGATGGAGACCATAATATGCATAATAGGTATATAACAGAAATTAAATGAAAAAGAAGAACATAGTAAAAGCATATCTGAAATTTTTTGAAGGAATAAGATGGAAATTTTTCACTACTATAAATTATATCTACTTTCAGATATGCAGCATACCTGTCTTACCTGTCAACTATGAAAAATGCCAATGAACAGTTGTGCAAGGTCTTTTATCAAATTGCTTGAAATTATGCTTTTCACTCAACACACATACACACGAGTCTCATTTACACACATACACACACGTGCGCGCGCGCACACACTCACACACACACACATGCATATTGAGTTTTAATATTAGCAATTTTATGTACATGATGTAAATAGGAGACAAAAGAAGAAAACAAAAGCAAAACAAAACAAAACAAAAAAAATTGAAAAAAGAAAGAAAGCAGGAAAAAGAAGGAAAAGAAAAACAAGCTTTAAGCTTGCAATGTTTATGTGTGCCACTGTGTGTGTGTGCACATGTGTGCATGTGGAAATTTCATTGTGGACTGTGACTTGCATTTTAGATCTGTGTTTGAGTACACACAAAAGAAGCTGTCAGAGTGTGCTTGTGTGTGTGTGTGCGTGTGTGTGTGTGTGAACAAACAAGTTTTCATACAGATCAGCTTTATGTGAGCACACTTATTTTTTCATGAATTGTGCATGATAACTTAAATATTTTTTTATTCATGTTCGTTATTTCAGAAGATGATATATTGCTGATAATTGTGTATTTTGCAAAGTCTTTCAATAGCAAACTGCTGTTAGGAAAATCATAACTCTGAAACATTCAAAAGAAGGGATGTGTGATTGTGTGTTTGGACATTACTCTTTCTGTTGCAACACAGAGTTGACGACAGATTCTGTTGCCCTTCATGCCCTGCTCTTATTATGGGATTCCCCTCAAAATTCAGAATGGGGGGTGGGGTGGGGGGACCAGTATGCTCAGATTTGTATCTGGTTTATGTTGTTTTGTTTGATTTCGTTCAGTCTTTTCTTCACACAGTCAATGAAAGTCAGTAATTGTATTGAGATTGTCTCTCGGTCACAGTAGGCCTGAAAGGCTTTATTAACTGATGTCACGAAGATGCTGTTGTGGGGGTCAGCTCAATGCCTATGAAAATTAATCGGAGTAATGTATGTTGTTTTGTTCCAGACTTGGTGCCTTCCATGATGATGAGCAGTTACATCCTGCAGGCAGACACTTCAAGACAGAAAATGGACTCCTTGGAAACTGCACTTCAATGATGTCTTGGGTAAATCTCGACGGACTAAAAACAACATGTTTCTGGTATAACTTTTTCTAACTCCATATTTCATACAACCAATAATAGACAAACTGGCTTTTGAATGAGACTATGCCACAGCAACACAAAAATGTGTTGAGAGAATTGCCTTGTTTCCAGATGTCCTCAAAAGATGTTTTTCAAATTGTCCCTAAGGCATTTTCAGATGCATCTTACAAACTGCGTCTTTTATTACTCTGTCATATGCAAGACCTTGCCCAAATCCTACTTCCTCCCCCACCTGCTCTCCCCCCCACCGTATTCAGTGCTTTTTTTCTTTCGAGACATTTCCCTCCTGGAAAATTGTGCCAGAAGTGAAACTTGGCATACGATAGGCCATTAAACTTGTTATATGAGCATTCATTCGCTATTCGTTTGGGGTATATGATAGATGGATATCTTCATAAAATAGGACTGGTTCCGACATGAATGTTGATTGTTGTTAGGGAGTCACCGGCATGTCCTGCACTTTTAGTGGCATTTGCAAGCAATGGAAGTTTGCACAGTGAATGCCAAGATGATCTTTTTTGGCACACTAAATTACAGGAACCTGTTCTAATGGCTATTTTCACTATGCTATAGCTTTTTTTAGTAACAGAAAGATTTGTTTCTGTATTTTCTTGATTAGGAAAAGTTCCTATTCTAGAAAGGCATGAGCTTGCTATCCAAGTTCAACATAATGACGTAATGATAACCTCAAAGATCATTCCATTGGTAATCTTTCACCAAATTAATGAATAAGCGAAAATCAAAAAGAAAAATAAGGTTTTGAGTTTAGTGCGCAATACAGATAAGGAAATGACAGAGGGGTATTAACTTTCTTTGAAAATGAATCAGTTGATTTCAACAGCATGGAGACAGTGACATTGCAGTTTGAATGTGAAAAGTGTACAGTCTGAAGTTGCAACTGTGCCTGTGTATAGTGTCATGTGGCCTTTGCAACTACTTTGTCTTATGGTGCAACATTAAAAAAGTGTGTATATGTCTTTTGCAACTACTTTGTCTTATGGTGTAACATTAACAAAGTGTGTATGTGTCGTCATGTGTGCCTTTGGAACTACTTTGTCTTATGGTGCAACATTAAAAAAGAAAAGTCTGTGTTTTCGAAATTGTGAAGTTCCCTTTTGCATGAATTGATATTTGTGTGTGCCATCCACCATCCCCGACCACCAACCCTAGTGGGTATTTTGCTTATATACCTCAATTGCTGTGAACTGAACTCACTCCCAACTGTAACTCGGCTCACCAGGTCATGTCTTGCATGCATTTTGTGAACAGAACAGAACAGGACAGGATGCAAGGCAAGAGGACTGAGAAATGATGTTTGTGTGTGCCATCCACCATCCCCGACCACCAACCCTACTGGCTCTTTTGCTTATATACCTCAATTGCTGTGAACTGAACTCACATCCAGCTTGTAGCTCAGCTCACCAGGTCATGTCTTGCATGCATTTTGTGAAGAGACCAGGACAGGATGGAGTGTGTTCAGGTCACAGCAGTAAACAATGTAACCAGGAGAGTTGGGAATAGTGGGTGGCTTGCACATGAATCATATTCTGACAAGTCAAAAATCAGACAACAAATCTTTCTGCAGTTTCATGTTTGTAGTTCATTTTAGCATGAATGACTTCCACATCCACAACTATAGTTGACACAGAGATCCATCACCATGGTGAAAACCATTATTGCTTTGGCACAGCAGAGACAGCAGTATAACTCTTTCTAAAAGCCATGGTCAATAACACAGACATTTTACCAGACATACCATAAAACACAACTGACCTGAACCAAGGTGGAGGAACAACGGTCACCAATGAACATCAATGAACATACTTGAGTCAAGATATCTTTGCAATACCAATACACGCTTTCCAGAAGCTTCTGCTCATTACCAATTTCCACATGGCCACCATTCATCCGACCACTGACCAATCCTCAATCATTATCAGCAACAGTATGACCAGGGCCTTCCCACTGCCAGACTAGCACAGCAAGATTTTTTTTCTGCCCCCCAAATATCAGTCATCATGTTGGGGTTGACAGAGCCATTGCTCTTATTTTGCACTTGGACCAAATCTGGAATCCTTTAGTACAGGAATATAACTCCTGCCTACGCCTGCACCACAGTAATGTATGTGTAATTAAACTGAACTTGACCACAGTCAACATCTCAAGGAATAAACATGCAAACAGCCTCAAAGAACCAGACCTCGCAATCCTGTGACTTGAATATTGCACTGTGTGACTTCAACATCACAACAGACTGAAAGACAGGTTGCTCTCTCCCCCTAGGACAGTGTGTCACCACAGTACGACACATTTTCCTTTCTTGGCCCAATGAAGTGCAATTCTTTGGTCAGAAACCATTCCCCTGCTGCCATGGGGCTGTTGACATGCCTGAATGACATACTTCCCCACAGAACCTTGGCTGACTGTCTCAGCCAGAATGGTGGTGGTAGGTCAAGAGGGGAGAGAAAACCAGCATCTTGCCTTTCACCATTACAGTTAGCTGGCAAGTGCAGAAGGCATTTACTACTTCCTGCTGATGTGTCTGCCTCTCCTTCACAGGCTGGCTGGCTGTACACACAGCTGACAACCAGATGGTTCGCTGTGAGCTGTCTGCCACACACACTGCGGGCTGTCTGCCACACACACTGCGGGCTGTCTGCCACACACAACTGATAACCAGATGGTTCGCTGCGAGCTGTCTGCCACACACAGCTGACAACCAGATGGTTCGCTGTGGGCTGTCTGCCACACAGCTGACAACCAGATGGTTCGCTGTGAGCTGTCTGCCACACACAGCTGACAACCAGATGGTTCGCTGCGGGCTGTCTGCCACACACACAGCTGACAACCAGATGGTTTGCTGCGGGCTTAGGCCATGTGCACAAAGCAGGCCAACCTCTCTGAACAGCAAACAAAAAAACTAGCACACAGGGTTATCGAGAGGGCAGCCCAGACGACTGAACACCTCTCTCATGAGGCACGGTGACTTTTTTGCAAGCTGCTGCAGATTTCAGTGCTACTAATTCAGCCAATTCTCAAGGGGGGAAGGGGATAATAGTAAGGGGGGATAATTCATCCATTTGCCACAGCGGCCTACAGACAGCAGTAATAGCAGAGTCATGGAACTAGCATCAGTCAGAGTATCCTTCCTCAGGCAGCTTTGCCAAAAAGTTAGCATCCTTAAAAGCTGCACAATGTACTTCATAAAAGTTGCATTAATTCAGCTAAGCCATGGAGCCACAGCACATAAACCAACAACAGAGGAAGAGAAATGGACCAAGCCATGCAGTGATGAAGAGAACACCGCTGAGACAGGCAGCCCTGACCATGGCCACTATTCATGGAGTAGTCTAGCCAGCCAGGGACACCATGTCAAGTGCAAATTAAAAAACTATGATTAAAATTCAAACCTTTAAAGAGAAGGTAGGTCAAAGTGAAAAAAAGCCTTTTCTAGAATACTGAATACTGATCTCAACAGTGTATTATCATAGTCCACGTCTAAATTTGATTACATCAAAAACATTGATCATAAATTATGACAAATATTGATCTCATCTAAAAAAAAATTTGAAGTTACATTAGTTGGAACATCTCAGAACAAGGTCTCCATACAGTTTCCATGTAAATGCTCATGCCAAATGTCATATGAACCTCAGCAATCATCACATCTTTGTCACTGTGGCTCAATGTGTGATGTATGATGTTTTATCTTTGTTGTACGTTCGTTACTATAGTTTAAATGATATACTATGTTTTATATCTTATGTCTGAATTAAATGTTTTAACCATTTTACTGTCCACTGTCCACTTCTCACTGACTTTGCTTTCTGCTACACTGCAGATGAATATTTCCATTTTAAAAAAAAAAATCAGTTTCATAATATATGAACAATGAAATGTGAATCATGAATCACATGGAATGGCATGCACCATGGCGCTTCAAAGGTGAGGTGTGTCAGCATATGGACTGCTATGAAAGCGTCTGCCCTTGATGAGGTATTGGTAAAAGGAGTCCATGCCAGCCCTCAGAACACTCCTTTTGTTCACCCATTCCCTGTCTGGATGTTGATCACATGGCCTGAAAAAACAGTGAGAAAGACTGTGATGAGCAACAATGTTGGCAACTACAACAGCACAAACATTCTTCCACACCATCATCAAGTTCACTTGTAAAATAGTTTAACCATCTTGCATTTTTCAGCCCAAAACTGCTCCTAGTATTTATATTTTTTTGAGAAATCAATGGAATGCGGTCAGTTCACAACCCTGGTCTTGTGAATGAATTGTTTCCCACACCCCCTACTACTGCTAAGATTTCATTGGACACGTCTCAGGAATGCCCATTTCTTTTGGCCGGCCTCGACTTAAAACAAGGTCGCAGTGTGTGTGAGGGAAACTAACGCAGCATGTGCGGCCAGTTGTGGCCGTAATGAACACCAGGGGAGACAAACACAGCGGCCGGATACAGGCAAAACATGCAAGAGGGTTAATTAAGGCTCTTTTCCTGGAAAAAAAGGAAGGAAACTGAACATTTTCTTTCTCAACACATGCATATGTGCATCCTCTAAAACCCATACACATGGAGACAGCATGAATATAAATAATGTGAATAAAGTGGCTGGTTACCGACATAAATTTCGAGACGTCCTATTTTTCCAAAAAACATGTCTCTTAGCATTGTAGATATGCCAATACATCTAGTTTCAGGTCTTCGCAAACTTCAACATGAGTGCATTGTGTGGTCTGAAGTCTTGCCTGAAAAACTGAGACAACTGGGCCATATAAAGATACACAACATCTATTTTAAAGCCTGGCTTCATCTTACAGACTATTTTCTTCAAGCAGTAATCTGCCTGAATCTACATCAACTTGCCTGAATTCAGGCTTCAGACATATCCACAGGCACCCTTGTTTCAAATGTGACCAACACTTTGGTGTCCATGCCTTTGCATCTCCTGAAATACATAATGTAACTCTCTTCTTGCCAGCCTTCCTGAACAACTTCTCCACAGACTTGCAAACAGTGCTGTTCAACCAGTCTTTAGATCCTCCAAGTCTGAACATGCAACACCACTTCTGCAATCACTGACTGGCGGCCAATCTGTCACAGTATCCACTACACATTTTCCACACTCTCCTGTCTGTCATCTCAGGTTCAACATCAGACCATCTGTCTGAATGACATCCCATCTACACACTTTGTTCAACATCAGACCATCTGTCTGAATTACATCCCATCTACACATTTTCCTCAACATCAGACCATCTGTCTGAATTACATCCCATCTACACACTTTCTTCAACATCAGACCATCTGTCTGAATGACATCCCATCTACACACTTTGTTCAAACATCAGACCATCTGTCTGAATTACATCCCATCTACACACTTTGTTCAACATCAGACCATCTGTCTGAATGACATCCCATCTACACACTTTGTTCAACATCAGACCATCTGTCTGAATGACATCCCATACCCTTTGTTCAACATCTAATGACATCATCTACCTTTGTTCAACATCAGACCATCTGTCTGAATGACATCCCATCTACACACTTTGTTCAACATCAGACCATCTGTCTGAATGACATCCCATCTACACACTTTCTTCAACATCAGACCATCTGTCTGAATTACATCCCATCTACACACTTTCACATTAGTTCCCCTTTTCCTCTGACACTCGTCTCCCGCAACTGCCCACACTGAAAAATAAACAAAGAGCAACTGCCCACACTGAAAAATAAACAAAGAGCAACTGCCCACACTGAAAAATAAACAAAGAGCAAAAAGTACTTCTTTTGTAAAACCTCAGCTACATGGAAAAAATTACTTCAGTCACTTGGAAAATCACATTCTCTCACCACATCCAAGACGGACTTAAAAAACACATGTTTGTTCCAAATAAACAGTACATATGATATCTGCATGCATGAGAAGAATATGAGCAGGGCTAGACAGTAATCTTGCTTTCCTCTTGGCCAATCAGTGAACAAAAATAATTTGACCAGCAGGGTTTTGCACTTACCCTGACTTAACCACACACACATACACACACACACACACACACACACACTGCATCAGTATGCCATACCCTATTAGTTCTTTCCCATTTCCTTTTGTTCTTTTCTCATTTCTGTTTCCTCATTTGCTTTTTCTGTCTCGTCATCCCAGGCTCTTCAGTGACATAACTCCAATGCAACTCTTTGCAACTCCCAATACCACAGCTACACCCAGCTCATCCTGCCACAGCTCCCGCACTGCAGTCTGCTGGTAACACCCAACATCAGTCATGAGCTGACACATAACTGGAGACACTGCGTGGAGTTCAGTGGTTCATGTTTTTTGCTTTTATTTCATTTTGTTCACAACTGTAGATTTTAATTACGATTTTCACTCTGCTTGTGCAGTCCAGGTATAAACAACGAGTGATCAGTTTGAACAACACAGAAAACAGACCATTTTTTTTCACCCTGAGACTGGCATCAACAATAAGAGGCCACTTATAAAACAGCACATGAACAGAGTCTGCTTAAAGCTTTTTTTTTTTTTTTTTTTTTTTAATACAGAATGTGATGCAATTTGGATTTGCAGTTTTTGCTCTTTTCACACCATTTTCATAAGTAGTTGACAATGAGGTGACTGCAGGTGGAGATCTAAACAAATCTTAAAAAAAAAAAGTAAGTACAGTATCTGCCAACATGTACAGCCACAAGACAAAACACGACACGTTTTGACCTCTTAGGTCTTCTTCAGGCAAGACAGACAACATTCAGGACAACAAAAATGAAGAATGAGCAATCACTTATCTCACTGATTCCGGCACAAGATGGGCATTGATTGAATTCAGCACAAGATGGGCACTGATTGAATTCAGCACAAGATGGGCATTGATTGAATTCAGCACAAGATGGGCACTGATTTAATGCCCATCCTACACCGAATTCAGTGAGGTAAGTGACCGCTCATTCTTCAGATTTGCTGTCCTGAATGATATTTATTTTGCCTGAAGATGACCTAAGAGGTTGAAACACGTTGTGTTTTGTCTTGTGATTCACTTGTTCATGTTTGGCAGATACAGTAGGTACCGGCAGCCTAAGGCAAAAACTCTACCCCAGACTGCTCTCATCCTCATGTTTTCATGGTTTTCACATTGCAAATGCTCCGTTGTTTGTGTATGCATTGTTTTGAAAGTAACTGCTTATTAATTAATGATTAAACATTTCTCTAATGAATGGTGTATATTGTCTGTATGTGTAATGAGCGAGTCTTTGCTTATGATTTTTTAAAAATACACTGGTAATTGGCGCTGACCAGCCGCACGTTGCCGATACTTGGCAGTTGGAAAAATGGGTAGGTCAATTCATGACCTCAGCTTCGCCACCCTATTAAGGATACACGCTTAAAATTATCACAGAGTTATTCCTTGGTTTTTTTTCCTTCAATATGATATAAATTATGTTAATTTGATGATAGGAAGTGTTTTTAAACATTTCCACTGAAAACTTTGAAGCAAAATTTCTACCTCAAATATTGCACTGAACTATGTGAAGCAAATATATCCACTGGAAAGAACTATTTTTACTCTTTCTAACTGATTGGTCATTTTCTCTTTGACATCATGGGGAAGCGCAGCTTCCCCTTAAAAGAGCAATAGTCATTGGTTAACCAACTTTGGCTGTGGTAAAAATGTCGGAGTGTTCAACCAGCAAGGTGCACACCATGTTCGGTGCTATTCGAAGCGCGACTGGCAAGTATCAACATTAAAAGTGATATCAAAAACCATATTATAAGCAAACATAGCACGCATAACAGCTGTCAATTTCGTTAGTTTATGAATCATGTCCTCTGTTCTGCTTAAACTCGTACTATGATCGACAGTGCTTCTGTCACAAGTTACAAGTTGCTAACGCTTGTGCTTTGTTCAGAGTTGATCCTTTGTGGTCGAATTACTAGTATTCCAATCAGCATAATAACATGGCAAGTCAGAGATCATTTTTTAATAGATTCAGTTGTTATGCTAATTAATTTTAGGTTTGGATGACTTGTATTTTACAAATAATGGGCTTACAAAGTTAGAATCATGAAACACACAGGGAGTTAACCAACGTGCTTGTAAATGCGTCGAGCACAAACTAAAGGATCATGTCCATGGAAGAGATTCTGTTTTCGCACTGCTGTTGGTATTGAAAATCATTTGAATAACAAATAAGAAATTTTTTTTAAAAAATGAATAAGTGAATAAATGATTAAATAAATGCTTCACAGATCAGCCCCTCCAAACCCCCCCCCCCCCACTCCCCAAACTTCTTTCCAAGATTATACAATAATCAAGAAAATGTTACACCAGCTCCTCATTTATCTATTTCATTTATCTAGATTTAAATTGATGAATAACTAAATGTGAATCATTTATATGCTTCTTTCCACATTTCCTTGTCTGCAGTATGCATTTATCTGTGTACATGCATGTGGTAAGGAAGAGTGCAACTGCAAGAGGATGCTAGATGGACCGGATTACATAGTACAGTAATAACTTTAACTGCGGTGATGCTGTTTTTTCCTGTTGTTTTTGCCCCCTGAACATGAGTCGGTGCGTCTACATGCGAGTCAGTGTCCAGTGTGTCTACATGATACTGGGTTTGCTGATTTGCAACATGCCTTTCTGGCAACTGGACGAGGGAGAAGACAAGAAATTTTACAGCCTGTAGACAATTTCATGGTCAAGGAGGAAGACGTGCAGATTGAAGTTCCAGATTTCAGTCTGAATTTCAAAGACACTAGGCCTGGTATCCCTGTAGCAGTGGGGTATGAAAATGATCTTTATGTTGGTTAAGCGCTGGTTACCATCAGCGACTCCAAGGCAGTCATCACTTTCATGTCCCAAAGCACACAAGAAAAACAATCTTTAAATGGCCTCAGCCCTCTAAAAATGCAAGAGTGATGCCAGGTTTGTCATTACCACTGCTTGACTAGGACAACTATCACAGGAAGATTTTGGACACTGCCAACAGATCATTGATGGTTTGTCATTACCACTGGCTTGACTAGGACAACTATCTCAGGAAGATTTTGGACACTGCCAACAGATCAACTGATGAGCATTCGCAGAAAATATGAGGCTCACAAATGCCTGTGTTTTCTGTGACTGTGAACTCCTGACTCACTGAAGATTGTTGACATGTCTTATGTGCTGACTGGTGGTAGGCAGGCAAGATGGATCATTTGTGCAATGCTGGAACTGGAGGGGACGAACAGGAAAGCCCAGGGTGGGAGAGGAGGGGGGGGAGGTGGGTGGCAGGGAGGAGGTTGTGGTGGTGGTGGTAAAATTTAATATGTAATAAATATATACTTCTGTGGTGTTATTTTAAAGATCTCCATCAGCTGAACACATTGCAGTTTAAATGTTTTAAATCAGAAGATAAATTTATATGGATTCTACAGTTGTTCAAAATTTTTTAGCACTTTTTGCCTATTTGCCATTTTGATGAGAAATTCAACAACTCTGGCCTTATGGTATGCCAACATGAACACAGATATAAGCTTCAAATCAAATAGGCTTCATCTACACAATAGCAAGAAATGATCCTGTAATCCTGAAGCTGTTCAGTGAATTAGTTTGACAATAAATTGTTGCTCAAATATGACAGATTTTCAAATTTGGCAAAAATGGCAGAAAAAGTGGAGAATTTTGTCTGCAGGTTGATGCTAATATCTCTGGTTCTAATAAAGATCAAATCAAAAGATTTTCTGTGTGTTTGTATCACTCTCTTTTTTCAATTGATGTAGACTTTATGTCTTTCTGACTGGTAGGAAATTTTGACCTGCCGGTGCCTAGATACACTACTTAAATTTTTCCTTTTTGTCATGAGTTCGTCAGCTGCTCTAGAAAGTTGACTGGGTGGTTTGGTACATGTTAGATTGGGGTGGTAAAAGGTTAATAAAAATATAATTGCACTGGCAACTCACCCAACAAGCCTGTCATGTTAGACAGTATTTCCACAGCGTTCTGACAGCATGTTCTGTGTAGAACTCGTACACCGGGTCAGACAAGAGACGTGACAGCATGCCAACTCCAGCAGCAGAGTGCCTGGCCCTGTGATGCACGTCTCATTCACACATTTCTCACAGTACTCCCTTCGACAGGTTCACCTGCATGCAAACGGAAGTGAAGGTGAGTGAACATCTACAAAGGCCCGTACCAATGGCTACCAATTTTTTTTTTTTTTTTCTGTCAAAACATAAAAATACCTAATGTGAAATCAGCCACTCCTTTCACATGCAAAAGTTTCAACAAAAAGTAATCTGTGGAATGAAATTTTCTACATTTTATCAATGAAATGATACCAAAAATTTTTTTTTAAAGCAAAGCAACTTGGAAAAGTAGAACTGATAAAGGAGCAAATCAGATTTCTCTTTACGGAAAAAAAAAAAACATTAATGGATGGAACTGTGACAATTTATTTGGGTTGGACAGCAGTTTATGAAGCGTTCATAGCCATGAGCACTGACCTTGTAGACACCTAAATGCCAGAGTGACTTATGACAGGAACCACTAAACTTTGCTGTTGATAAAGAACAGACAGAAGAACACCCCAACAGATCTGTCCAAAATGTAAGCAAAACCACTATTCTGTCATTACAAAACCTAGAATGAATTCTGCCAAACACAACCTGGGTTTGAAAAAAAAAAAAAAAAAAGCAAAAAAAAAACAAACAAAAGTTAAAAGTAAACTGTCAGAAAAAAAAAAAAAAAAAAAAAAAAAAAACAGGTGGTTGAAATGTTACGCTGCCTTTTGTCTCAATGTTTGGGCACAATGACCTTAAAATGCCTGTGTGATGTGAATAAAGGTGATGATAGACACCATTCACTGCATTCCCAATATGCGCATGAATCAGACGCAGGCATCTGCTGATATGGAGAGACCACTTCCTATGCAGCCAAATTTCCATATTTAGAGGCGGCTTTTTTTCTTTCTTCTTTCTTTTTTTTTCCCCATCAACATCACTGGACGTGTCATGGTTGATATTCTACCTAAGAAGTCCAAAACTCACTGCTCACAACTTGCATGGGAACTCTTTCCTCACAAAATGATGACGTCAATATATGACCAGCCCCCAGCTGTCAGCACTAGCAGAACTCATTCAGCACTAGACTTCACAAGGCCAAGGTCACTACAACTTACCTGGCTGAGCAGTGGGTCCCAGTTCTCCCCATCCACCCTACAGTCATGTCCTGGCCCCTGGCCACTTTCACTTGTTCCCTTTAGGGAAGCAGAAGCTGGCTGGATGGAAATGTTCACGAGTCCAAGACCCCCCTTAAAAAATAGTGCTTTAAGAGTTCCACATGTTCTTCTCTGAGAACCAAAAGGTATTTGAATAATGGCTGAGAGGCCCATGACTGGAAGGGGCTGGCAAAGAGGAGGACTTCAAAGGATGGTGAGAG
>JADBJO010030935.1:0-17296 GCA_016801955.1 Conus betulinus | reverse complement strand
TACTTGCTTCAGGCTCTGGTGTGCTTTTGGAAGGTGTGTTTTAGTGAGTTGTGTATGTGTTTGGAAGATGGTGTGTGTGTGTGTGTGTGTGTGTGTGTGTGTGTGTGTTTGGAAGAGGTGTGTGTGTGTTTTAGTGAGTTTTGTGTATGTGTTTGGAAGGGGGGTTGGGGAGGGGGGGTGGGGGGTGGAGGAAGTGTGTGGAAGTGGTGTCTGTTTGTTTGGAAGTGGGGAGGGGGGGGGGGGGGGGGGTTGTTCAGAGGTGGTATGTATGGGTGTGTGTTTGGATGGGGTGTGCATGTGTTTTGAAGGGTGGTGTGTGTGTGTGTATGAGTGAAAAAAGAGAGAGGGAGAGAGAATCTAACTTGATAGTTGACTTTGATGGGGTGAAAGTCCTGATATGGCCTTTTGCAGTTGGCTGGGTTATAAGTAACATTTTGGCTCCCCTTCCCATCATTCCGTTCACCCTCTGTTTGCCCTCCCATCATCCCCTTCCTTGATATGTGTAAAAAAAAAAAGTGCAAGTACCATCTTCATGAAAATCAAACGTGTACATTTTCTTTCTTAGGGAGGTATTGTAATGTTTTCCTGCATACAAGTTGATGCCATGTGCATCTTGTAGGGATTGAGGTTTTTGCTTGGCCAGTATGAAATTGAGAGAATGATTGCCTCCCAACACCCACCTCACAACCAAAATCCTACACGCACACACACACACACACACACACACACACACACACACACACACACACACACACATGCATGCATGCACACACACGCACACACACACACACACACTTTTTTGTTGTTGTAAGTTTGTGAGTTACACTGAAGATTGATGTCACACAAATGAAGCATAATGACGGCAAATGTTATTCAGATTGACCAACAATAGTACTGGTGTTTTGTGGTGCTCCGAGCTCTCCCTGATTGCTCCTCAGTTATCCTGTAATTTGGTCAAGTAACCCACATGGTCTGTCACTTCATTCTCTGACTCCAACGATCCATAGGATGAAATTTGCATGTGGTCACTCAAATTCATGTAAGATACTGAACTTGGAAGCACAAAAGTGTCTTTATCAAGGCGAGTGCCAGCACATATTGTAGTCTAGTGTATATGTATATGGTATGTACCTAGGATGGTGTACTGAAAGGAATGGAAGAAAGCTAAAGAAAAAGAAAAAAAAAAAAAGCACCTGCTATTGCTTCAGTTATTAATTAAGCTTGCTAGATTATGAATTCCCATTATACCTTGTTGAATTCCTTGGCCATTTAAAAAGAATGTCATGATTAGGCCATCAGTAATTATACAAAAGGGTACTTGAAAGTCGAGCCTTCTGTGACCACAAATGGTGTGACTCAACTCTGCTTGACTAGAGGCATACTCATAGCTGCCAAACAGGGACTTTAACTGGAATTTCCTCAAGTTGAAAATCGGTCCCGAAATCCAGAATTCAGTGCAAAGAGTTAATTCAAAAGTTTGAATTTAAAGATTTGGGGTTTGCGTGGCATTTTTAGATAGGGATGTTAAAATGATTGCATAATGAAGTCCAAACAAAATCTTAACCGATGGATGGTGGCACAACAGTGGTGAACTGCTCCACCGCAGCAGGTCTGTTAAGGTTGCTCTTGCCCAGTGGGCAGGTCGCTGAACTGACCACTTGCCCAACACAAGTGATCACCTGCTCCCGGCAGGTAGATATCATCAATGATATTGATTGATCATCTATTGGAAGTGTTTTATTGGGTGAACTGCTACAGGTGTTGAATCGAGGACATCACGTTAATCCAGAGGGAAAGAAAGGAAAAAGGAAAGTTCCGTGAATACCTTTTTAACCATTTAGGTCGCTCAGAATATCTCAACTATGCTCGGGCAGCTATGCACTTTTCAGTCATACCAGAGGAAACTTTCCATTTTTCTCAAATTGTGTATTCACGTTCTCCTTTTTTTTTTTTTTTTTTTCTTTTTTTTTTTTACCACTTTTAATGGAAAATGAGTCACATTGGAGAAAACAAAAAAAATAGACCACACACAATTCAGTTTCTCTCTCTCTGTGTCTCTCTCCATCCATCCCAATGCTCCTCCCCCCTTCAAGCCCCCCTCCCTCCCTCTCTTTAAGTTGCTCTGAACATTCTTTGTATCATTCTCAAAAGAATATGCTGAATTTCATGTGTTCAAATCGTTTAGAAACGTCATGCTAGTGTGAAATTTAGAAACTGATTAAAAGTCTCAAGTCGTAAAAGGCATGCAATAATCAGGAGAAGATGCTTGACACGGTGTGCATGTTTTCACAGCATCCTATATCTGGTCAGTGTTCAGGAACCAGATTTTTTCTAAGATCAGTTTGGTTTTGACGATGCCTTGGTGTGTCCGATGTGCTATTCTGATCACTCTCTCTCTCTGGAGAGGTGCTGAAATGACGAGTCGATGGTCTCGCAGGATTAACCCATCACGGACTGAAAACTCATCTTAAAATCTTGCAAATTAAAGAGATTTCAGTCTCTCCAATTTCCTGTTTCAACTGCAGTAATCACTGTTTGAAGTATCTGATCTGAGTTGCGTCAGATTTCTTCAACTGTCATGGTTATGGGAACGGCATTTGTTGCAGTATAGTTCACACATGCTTCCCTGTTGTTGTCTTGTACAGGCGTAGTGCAGGGATATCAGCTGATGAAGTCGGCAGGGTTTTGCTGGTTTCTTCCGGGTCCCTGTTGTAGCATCGTGTCACGTGGCATCGGGTCGTAGATGCCATTGTTCAGGTCTGGTTGTTATTACTTTTCTGCTGGATATGATGCCAAGTAAGGGCTTGTGATTTGTGATGACCGTTCAAGTTGTCAACAAAGAGATACAGGTGGAAAAGTTCAACTCCATAGACCACAGTGAGCATTTCTCTGTCTCCAAGTATCTTTTCTCAACATCTGTCAGTGCTCGGCTTGCATAGCAGATCACATTTCCTTCTTGAATAAGTATGACCCCAAGACCAACTGGGCTTGTGACGACCAGAACTTTAGTTGCTTTGTTCTGGTCAAAGTATGCCGTGACAAGGGCACTTGTGAGAGTTTGCTTCAGTTGTTCAAATGTTCGCAGGTCTGATCGTCCACATTTCCAAACAGCATCATTCTTTATCAGGTTTCTCAAAGGTTCAGCGAGTGTTGTGTACTGAGGAATGTAATGCGAAACATACTGGGTCATGCCAAGGAATGATCTGATCGCGCTGATGTTTGCTGTTGGCTTGCTTAGTAGGGATTGTTTTGATTTTCTCTGGGTCTGCTGAAACGTCTTTCTTTCCAAAAACATGACCATAGAATGTCAGTTCACTGGTGGAGGTGAGACACTTTGCTTTCTTCAGTTTTCAAAGAAAGCAAAGAAAACACGGATGGTCAATGCACACCTGTATGATACATCAACGGAGTTCATCATCGACACTGGAGCCACTGTCAGTATCATCAACTCTGGGTCATACGCCAAGTTTGAGTCTGCACCTGCCTGGTGAGGACCATGTCCCACACTCTGCGTATGAATCAAAAGAGCCACTCCCAGTCAAGGGCTTCCTACACATCACAATTATGTACAAAGGCAGACGTCAAGCAAAGTTCTGTGTCATGAACATGCCAAAGCCACAGATTCATTGTTTATGGTGAAAGCAGCTTCATCACTTGATGACTCGGTTTCTTTCTCCCAATTGTGTCAAGTTGCCTAAAATTTTGAGATGATCGGCTCATTTTTCCACAATGTCCAGTCTTTTGACATTTTCTGCATTTTTCCTTTTTTGCTGGGCATTGTCCTTTATGTGGGAAGCTTCCCACCACAGTTGCGGCACATACTCTCTCCCTGAGTGTGATTGCTTGGTGGGCGGCTGTGTCTGTGTGACCCTTGACCATAGGATGACTGATTGCGACTCTGAGGATGGTCACAAAAGTGATGGGGGTGCATTGGTGTCTTTCTCTGTCCTTGCTGGAAACTTGGTGAGCGTTGAATGAACTTGCAGTTGAGGTCATTTTTTTTCCATTTCTGATGCCCTAATTTCAGCAAGTTCAATGGCACGAGCTTCATCAAGTAGTTTGGACAGGGTCATGTCATCGTGGAATGCTGTTCTCAGTTTTGAGGACCTACAACTGTGCATAATTTGAGTAAAAATTTCCTGCAAATAATAGTTTTATTTGGTTACTTTTGAAACGGCGCCATCCAAAATAGTCTCGGCATCATTCACTGATTGCATGCCTTTGTAGTTCTCCTTTTTTTCTCATTACAGTTTAAAACATGCCAGCAATTTGTGGTAAATCATGCGATAAGTAGCAGCAATGTTTAATATACCAACCGAACACAAGGTGTATGTTCAGTGTTCATTGCCATAGGGGCTTTTCGATATGTCACCATTATGTGACTGTTGGTTTTTCTGGGCAGTTTCATTTTCAAAGGTCTTGGCCTGAACCAGACGTTCATTTGTGTTGCAATCAAAGGACCAACAGTGATTCAGTAGATAGTCATGTACAGGTAACCTGCAATTTGTAAAATGATTAGCAATAGTTCAGTGTTTAAATGAAATTCCTGTTGTTTTAACAGATATCTATTTATTGATAAAAGATTCTTCAGCTCATTCAATGTTGCATTTATTTGAGCTTTGCATATTCCTAGTCCACTAGAAAGGTGATGACATACTTAAGAAGGGACTTTTCTTTTCTTTGGGGGTGGGTGGGGGGTGGGGGGGACGGGACGGGACAGGACGACTGGTCTTTCGTGTCATCATGGTAGCAAAGTTGACTTCATGTTTATTTCATGAAATGTTCCACATTTTGAATGCTTGAATTAGTAGTTGTGAAGATGATGGTTATTTTATTTTATTTTTTTATTTTATTTTTTGATGTGTTTGCCCCCATTGTAAGGGACATGAAGCCACATGTTGTCTGTTGTTTTGGTGTGCATTTATAGTATTTATCTTGTCTGGAAAGATGGGGCAGGGTTGGAAGATTTGCCTTACACTTGTATGAAGCCAAAGATTTTGGCCGTTATTTTCATTTAAGTGATGTGCAACTGTTGATATTGAAGAATCCCAATATTTTGGCTGTTAATTTCATTTCTTCAGTGATGTACAACTGCTGATATCGATGAAGCCAAAGATTTTGGCTGTTATTCATTTCCTCGGTTGTGTTACAACTGCTGATATCGATGAAGCCCAAGAATTTGCTGTTATTTTCATTCCTTCAGTTGTGTACAACTGCTGCTGGTATTGAATTTGTGGGGTGGGGGTGGTGGTGGTGGGGGGGGGGAGATGGGAAGACTGGTCGGGATAAGTTCAGTTCAGTAGTTTTATTTAACGTCTTTTCATCACAAGATGATCTTAGACCTTTAAACTGCAATATACATTCCATTGTACTATTAGCACCTCCCCCCCAACCCCCCCCCCCCCCCCCAAAAAAAAAAAAAAAAAAAAAAAAATCACTATTAACACACATGTCTTAAATGTCTTTTTTCACAATAGTTTTGCAACTGGGGACTGAGCAATAACCAAAGCAATATCCAAAAAAAGCCAGGGTTATTTACCCACACTATCAACATTGTCAGAATTATTTATGAAAATATTCTTCTCCTTATAAGCTGGGGTTAGTATAGGGCATTCAAATAAAAGATGACGAATTGAGATATTCTCCTGACATATACACGCTATACCTCGTGAATATTTTGTATTCCATGTATTTAACCGTAATTTATGAATTATCTGGCTAGATATCTTGGACATGATGGCAGAACGAAACGAATAATTTCTCATTAAAATGTTTCTTCCGCATATTCTTTTCCAATCGCTGGATCAATTCATGCGGAGAAAAAATTTAAGACTTTGTTGAAGGGTGTTTCAAAAATTGTACAAGCTCCATGCTTTGCCAATTTGTCTGCTAATTCATTCCCTTTTAAGCCACAATGTGAAGGAACCCAGCAAAAATCAACTGCTATACCTCGGGAAAGTAAACAATGTAACAGATGCTTAATTTCAAAAAGAAGATCAGTTCTAATTTTAGAGTTCCAGTGCTTTAATGATTGTAAAACTGATTTTGAATCAACACAAAATAACACACTATAAAATGATACTGGCTGGCGTGTCATATAAGATGTAGTTCAGAGCTTTCATAATTGCATATAGCTCTGATGTATAAATTGAAAATTCTCTGCCTAGATAGAAAGACTTTTGCACATTTAAGGATGGTATAGTGAATCCAGCACCACTGTCAGACGTTTCCATTACTGAACCCATCTGTAAATATTTTTAAATGATTTGGATAAGTCTTTTCGAGATGTTCTCGAACTTCATTTACTAGAATATTTACATTGTCATTTCTTCAAAGTAGTATATTCATCATCAATTTTTGCGTTGAGATGCTCCCATGGGGGCATTTGAGGAACAATAGGAACCTCCGAAATTGCATCAATATCAATACTACATTCTGACATAAGCTCACAAGTGAAATTTCTAACTGGCTCTATGTATGATATATTTTTTAGACCTTTTGGGGTATTCCTTGTTGGAATCCATAAGAATTTCATCACTAACAGTTTTTTTTACAGATAGGCCTCTTACAACGTATTTGGACACATCCAACGTTCGTTGTTCATTAAGAGGTAAAATGTTTTGTCTCCTTATAGCATTTCACTGTGTTTGTGTGCACTGGAACACCCAAAGCTAATTTTAAAGCTTTACTATCTAAGCTTTGCAGTTTCTTTAAAAGGTAGTTAGATGCAGAGAAGTATACTTCCTGTCCGTTTATTAATTTTGATCGGACTAACGATGTATATAAATGTAAAAGTGCGGTACAGTCTTGACCCCATGGTTGACAACATATAATTTTGAGCAAATTTAATCTTTTCCTAGCTTTATCTATCAAATTTCCAATATGCTTTTTCCAATTCAGCTTCGGTGTTAAAAACACTCCTAGAACTTGACTGCTTGCTTATATTGTAGAACATTGTCGTCAAGATAAGGGTGGGGCAGAGCCTTTGGGTTTTCGCCATTATTAAAAAGCATTAAACAAGTTTTCTCACCAGATAATTCAAGACTGTTCTCTTTCATGTAAGCAGACAATCTGTCCAATTCTCCTTGATACATTGTCTGTACAAATTTAACTGCCCTTTTATTCGAGTGCTTCCTTAATGAAGTATTAATCCAAATGGCAATATCATCTGCATACTGCACTACACTGGTCGGGACTGGTCTTTTGTCTCATCATGATAGCAAGGTTGACTTCATGTTTATTTCATGAAATGTTTTACATTTTGAATGCTTGAAACTAGTAGCTGTGGTGATGATGGTGATTTTGTTGTTGTTGTTGTTGTTGTTGTGTTTGCCCCCATTGTAAGGGACATGAAGCCACATGTTGTCAGTTTGCTTTGGTGTGCACTTGTATAGTATTTATCTTGTCTGGAAATATGAGGCAGGGTTGGAAGATTTGCCTTGCACTTAAATGAAGCCAAAGATTTTGGCCGTTATTTTCATTTCTTGAGTGATGTACAACTGTTGCTATTGAAGAAGCCCAAGATTTTGGCTGTTAATTTCATTTCTTCAGTGATGTACAACTGCTGATCTTGATGAAGCCAAAGATCTTGGCTGTTATTTTCATTTCTTCAGTAGTGTTACAACTGCTGATATCGATGAAGCCCAAGAATTTGGCTGTTATTTTCATTCCTTCCGTAGTGTACAACTGCTGATATCGATTTGGGGGGGGGGAAGGGGGGGGGACTGGTCTTTGTCTCATCATGGTAGGAAGGTTGACTTCATGTTTATTTCATGAAATTTTCAATATTTTGAACGCGCTTGCAATAGTAGCTGAGGTGATGGTGGTGATTTTTTTTCTTGTTGTTGATGTGTTTGCCCCCATTGTAAGGGACATGAAGCCACATGTTGTCAGTTTGTTTTGGTGTGCACTTGTATAGTATTTATCTTGTCTGGAAAGATGGGGCAGGGTTGGAAGATTTGCCTTGCACTTGTATGAAGCCAAAGATTTTGGCCATTATTTTCATTTCTTGAGTGATGTACAACTGTTGCTATTGAAGAAACCCAATATTTTGGCTGTTAATTTCATTTCTTCAGTGATGTACAACTGCTGATATTGATGAAGCCAAAGATTTTGGCTGTTATTGTCATTTACTCGGTTGTGTTACAACTGCTGATATCGATGAAGCCCAAGTATTTGGCTGTTATTTTCATTCCTTCAGTAGTGTACAACTGCTGATACTGATTTGTTGGGGGGGGGGGGGGGGGGGGGGGGACTGGTTTTTGTCTCATCATGGTAGGAAGGTTGACTTCATGTTTATTTCATGAAATTTTCAATATTTTGAATGCTGGAACTAGTAGCTGTGGTGATTTTGTTTGTGTTTGTTTGTTGTTGATGTGTTTGCCCCCATTGTAAGGGACATGAAGCCACAAGCTGTCAGTTTGTTTTGGTGTGCACTTATAGTATTTATCTTGTCTGGAAAGATGGGGCAGGGTTGGAAGATTTGCCTTGCAGTTATATAAAGCCAAAGATTTTGGCCATTATTTTCATTTCTTGAGTGATGTACAACTGTTGATATTGAAGAATCCCAATATTTTGGCTGTTAATTTCATTTCTTCAGTGATGTACAACTGCTGATATTGATGAAGCCAAAGATTTTGGCTGTTATTGTCATTTCTTCGGTAGTGTTACAACTGCTGATATTGAAGAAGCCAAAGAATTGGCTGTTATTTTCATTCCTTCAGTAGTGTACAACTGCTGATATCGATTTGGGGGTGGGGGTGGGGGGGAGATGGGAAGACTGGTCGGGACTGGTCTTTTTGTCTCATCATGGTAGGAAGGGTGACTTCATGTTTATTTTATGAAATGTTCAACATTTGAATGCTTGAACTAGTAGCTGTGGTGATGATGGTGATTTTTTTTTTTTTTTTTTTTTTTTTTTTTTTTTGATGTGCTTGCCCCCATTGAAAGGGACATGAAGCCACATGCTGTCAGTTTGTTTTGGTGTGCACTTATATAGTATTTATCTTGTCTGGAAAGGTGGGGCAGGGTTGGAAGATTTGCCTTACACTTAAATGAAGCCAAAGATTTCGGCTGTTATTGTCATTTCTTTGGTAGTGTTACAACTGCTGATATCGAAGGAGTCAAGAATTTGGCTGCTATTTTCATTCCTCCAGTAGTGTACAACTGCTGATATTGATTTGGGGGCGGAGGGGAGACGAGACTGGTCTTTTGTCTCATCACGGTAGCAAGGTTGACTTCATGTTTACTTCATGAAATGTTCAACATTTTTAATGCTTGAACTAGTAGCTGTGTTGATGATGGTGATTTTTTTTTTTTTTTTGTGCTGTTTGCCCCCATTTCATTTCTTTAGTAGTGTACAACTGATATCGATGAAGCCAAAGATTTTGGCTGTTAGTTTCATTTCTTCAGTAGTGTTACAACTGCTGATATCGAAGCAAAAGTAGGTGCTGGTCTCTTAAAGGAGGATCAGATGGCCTCTACACCCCAATACATCTACCCCCTCCCTGAGAAATTGGTTTTCCCCCCCTACCTCAGGTGTTCTAAGAAATGGGACCAACATAGTCATGCTCCTGATGTTCCTAATTCTACTTGGGTAGTAACCAGGTGTTCTAAGAAATGGGACCAACATAGTCATGCTCCTGATGTACCTAATTCTTCTTGGGCAGCAACCAGGTGTTCTAACTTACGGGATCAGTCTATAGGAGGAACAACATTGTCATGTCCCTGTCCCCAGGCTCCCTAAGTGTGTGTGGGACATGTGGCCATCTCAGCCTGACGAGTCTTGGTGCTGGGCTGTTGAAAAGTCCTCCAGTAGCAGATACAGAGAGAGAACAGGGGGACATGTGAATGTCTCAGCCTGACAGGACTGTTGAAAAGTCCACCAGTAGCAGATACAGAGAGAACAGGGGGACATGTGAATGTCTCAGCCTGACAGGACTGTTGAAAAGTCCATCAGTAGCAGATACAGAGAGAACAGAGGGACATGTGAACGTCTCAGCCTGACAGGACTGTTGAAAAGTCCACCAGTAGCAGATACGGGGTGAACAGGCCTACCTGAGTTTGTGAAGACAACCACTGCACTGTGGCAGATGGTCACTGTCTGGTGACATTTTCTTGTGGAGAGAGAGGTGGGGGGGAGGGGGGGGGGGGAGCATGGTCAGCAAGGTGTTCATGTCCTAGGGTATGAGCAGGTCTTGCAGTTTTATCAGGAGGGCAAGGTGCATGTGTGTAGGTCTGTGTGTGTGCGCGTGCACGCGTGTGTGTGTAGGTGTTTGTGTGTGTGTGTGTGTGTGTGTTGTATGCATGAGCAAGAATCTGTTTTCTTGTTGGTTCCAGATAAACTAGTTGGACACACACACACACACACACAGACAGACAGACAGACAGACGCACACAAGAACTCACACACACACACACACACACACACACACACACACACACGAACGATTGAAGCCATGTAGTTGGAGGTTGGGGAGGAATGACAAAATTCAAGGTAAGGGCTGTGAGATGATGGGGGTGGGGAGCAGTCATGGGTAGAGTAGGTTTTGGGGGGGGGGGGGGGGAGGCTCGGTGTGGGGGGTGGGGGCCAAGATTGAAGGCATGTAGTTGGAGGTAGGGGAGGAATGACAAAATTCAAGGTAGAGTAGGTTTGGGGGGGGAGGGGGGAGGCTCGGGGTGGGGGTCAGCATGGGGGTGGGAGGGAGAGGGGGGGGGCTCAGGGGGGGGGGGGGGGGGGGGGGAGGCTCAGGGGGGGGGGGGAGGGGAGGGGAGGCTCAGGGGGGGGGGAGGGAGGGGGGGGAGGGGTCAGCATGGGGGGGGAGGGGGGGGGGGCATTTTTTGGGGGGGGGGGGGTTATGTGTATAAAATGTTTTTTGTGTAGGTGTCTCGAGATGGCTGAAGACTTTGATTTGCCATTGGGAAGTTGGAGTGCAAGGTGAGTGTCATTGTGTGATTGTCGTATATTGTGATTGTATGTCATATTGTGCGATTTTATAATGTGATTATATTTGTTTCTGTCATATTGTATGATTGTCATACATGTGATTATATTTGTTTCAGTTCGTAACACTGTGTGATTGTCAAATAATGTGATTATAATTGTTTATATTTGTTTCTGTCATATTGTGTAATTGTTTATAAATGTGATTATATTTGTTTCAATTTGTAACATAGTATGATTGTCATATGTGATTATATTTGTGTCAGTCTGTCATATTGTGTAATTGTCATATAATGTGAATATATTTGTGTCAGTTTGTCATACTGTGTGATTGTCATATAATGTGATTATATTTGTGTCGGTCTGTCATATTGTGTGATTGTCATATAATGTGAATATATTTGTGTCAGTTTATCATATAAAACGGTTGATACCAAAGTAATGGTATTCATAATGCAGCATGGTATATGATTATATTTCAGTCTCTTAGATAAAACGGTCAGTACCAAAATCAGCTTTTATAATGCAGCAGGGAAGGGGGAGCAAGGGGGGAAGGAGGGGAGGGGAAGGAAGGAAAAAGTATGGATGGGTGGGAGGGAGAGATTGGGGGTTGGGAGGGAGGAAATGTATTTATGTAGGTTTTATTTACAGGGATATTATTGTGGGATTGGTATGTTAACTTTTTTTTTTTTTTGCAGGTGTCTGAAGACAGCTGAAGACATAAACCATTGGGAGGGCTGGATGTGTGGGCAAGTATACAGCCGTATATGTAAAGTTCTGTATGTGTGTGTGTGTGTGTGTGTTGTCATATCATGGTCAATGATCGTATTTCAGGTATGAAGTTATGCGTGTGTCTGTGTTGTCATATGTCATACTTAATGATTATTTTTCTAAGATTTTAAGAAGAAAGATGTTTAACGAAGAGTCTGGTGCATTTTTAGGTGTACATCAAAGAGATGTGTGAATGGTGTGTGTGTGTGTGTGTGTGTGTTAATGGCTTGAGTTGAACGTGCTGACAGCCCTGATGTGGCCCTTTGCAGTCATCTGGGTTATAAATATTACCTTACCTGACCTAGGTATGAAGTTGCGTGTGTGTTGTCAAGTCATATTCAATGATCATATTTCAGGTATGGAGATACGTTTGTGTGTGTATGTATTGTCACGTGTCGTACTGTTTATTTTTCAGGTATAGTGGTTGACAGCAGCAAATATCCTTTTGGACCCCAGGCATGGAGAAACAAGCTGGGAAGCTGGTGAGTTAGAAATGGAGTGGTGGGAGGAGGGGACAGGTGGGTGGTTTGATGCTGGAGGTGGGGGTGTGGCAGGGAATGTGTGTCATCTGCAGGAATAACAGTAAACTTGTTTTATTATGTAGGATACAACATAGTTTTTGCTTAGGTTCTCAGCCATGTGGGCATTTGAGGCAATGAGATGGTTGATCAGCATGCCAAAAATGCCACAGAGGAAAAGTTAAGCAGGTTGTCTATTCCTCACACTGATTTGAAACCCAAAACACAGGCTTACGTCGGACCTCTGGCAAGAGGAATAGAACTCGCAGACAAATAACAAACTGTTTAAAATCCTCCCAAACCTGAAAGAGTTTTTACCATGTTCCAGAGGCGGCTGTAAAGACGAAACGGTCTTGTGCCGCTTGCATACAGGCTGCTTGTTTTACACCCATTCTTATCTTTTAAAAGGTGAAGAAGCTCTGTGGTGCATTCCATATCATGTTACTCTCACAGTGAAACATGTTCTTTAATATTGTTGGGACTTGCACGAAGTGAGACATAAACACTTTACAGCAAGACTCCATGAAAACCCTGTTCAGAGATGTCCCACCAGACACGAGTCTGAAAGAGATGAATATGTTTCATCTGATCTAAGATTTTATGGAAGAAAGATTAAAACAAAGTTTCTGGTACGTTTTTATAAGGTGTATTTTAAAGGTGTGTGAAAGTTTGTTTTTTTTATGACTTGTGAGTTGATTTTACGGGGGGTGACAGCTCTGATATGGCCTTTTGCGGTCAGCTGGGCTATAAGCAACATTATCTTACCTTACCTTACCTTACCTTACCTTACATGTAGGTATTTGGAGTGTAACCCCCACCACCCAAAAGTCGGTGCATGTGAGTTATCCCGAGTCCAGAACAAGGACAACAATGTTCTCACTCACTCGATTGACTAAAAAAAAGAGATTTTGGAAGTTTTACAGGTTTTTAAAAAAAATTTCCTTTTATCACTTCTTTTAGCACAAGTAAGTAAGTATGTACTAGTACATAATGTTCTTAATTATAAAACTGCTAGCTACATTTAAAGAAAATGCAATTTGGGTTATGACCTAAACCTGAAAGCGCAGACACTGCAACCAACACACACAGAGAACCATGTTTTACTAACCTACACCATCACAATGAAATATCATTACACTCAGAACAAACTTTTGTTTACATAACCATTGGGCATACAGTACATAAGACAATGGCTCTTCAAAAGTACAATTACAACCTCGACATTGGAAACAAAAACGGAATTACCCGGAGTCAGTACTCGCAACATATACACACGAGTCATAACATTCATTTTAACAATAGACGCTTTATTACATTCATATACTTTGCAGCTTTTGGCAGTCACTGTTTAGTGACTAAGAGAAATAGGAATCGACACTTGCCCTCATACTTCTACAAAGACTAGATATGATTTTTTTTTTTCTTCTTCCAAAATGCAACTTATGTCCCATGGAATGGGTACACCATAGACATTAAAGCACAATTTCAACAGAATGGGAAAAGAGAATTCTTTTGTACGTTTTTCATTGTGTTAATAAAAGAAAGAATCAAGCTTATCCTATCAAGCCATTTTACCATGACTCAGCATATGGAGACACCTCCAATTTCATGTAATGACAGAAAAAGGCCAAGCTATTTCAACCGGAACAATGAATTTGACTTCAACTCTACTAACAACAGTTACACCATCTCTATTTCAACCGGAACAATGAATTTGACTTCAACTCTACTCAGTTACACCATCTCTCGTAATTTATGAAACGCTGCATCTACCAGACAATAATCGTTATGAAGCAATTCTGTACTACAACAGAATTCTTCCATCACAACAAGTCAATTAACTGTTCAATCATCAATGACAAAAGCAAAAACATTAACCCTCACACAGTTCAAATTAGTTTTTTCCTGTTGAACTATTCCAAATGAACTAAATGTAAAAAGAAAAACTTAATGAAACAGAAAACAAAAGGTCTGACATCGACTGGCGCTAAACCAATTTCAACTCATTTTTATCAGAACAAAAAGGTCTGACAACGACCGGCGCTAACCAGTTTCAACTAATTTTAATCAAACAAGGAAAAGTACGATGTTCTGAACGTTTTAATCCCGAAACTTAATTTCATCATTTGTTTCTTCAATTAAGTATACTAATCTTTTATCAAAACGCCTAAAAAAAAACATAAATATACCTGATGTGATATCTTCATGAACCCTCCACGTTGGTTCAATCCTCCACATGATATGCCACTCCTGGCATGCGATTGTCATTAACGGAAGTTGTCATTACTTCTGTTTTGTCATTACTTTCGTTTACATTTATTTTCCTTCATTTCTTATTTACCACCCATAATAAGAATAATAACAGAATATCATAATTGCCTATAATGAATTAATAAAAATGATCATTAACAATCGTAATAATTTCGATCTACAATTTTGACTTTCTACCCCAAACAACCAAATAGACTAGCTCACTTTACAAAAATCGACTACGATATTGGGAAGGTTACAGGAGACTGCTGAAGAGGCTTATGAATTGGCTGATAAATTACACTGCCCAAACGTGTGTGGTACAGAGTTGATGTTCCAACGGCCCAGACATTGCACCACAACACTGAAAAGGACTGGGGGGTCTGGGTGGGTACGGCCCAGCAGGAACGTGGTCAGTGCATTGGATCAAAACTGTTAGGTATTTTTCATTGTATCCAGGTGAGGCTGATCCAGCATCACATTTCTGTGTTGTAATGAAAACATCGCAGCAGTCTGCTGCTTTGTCTTTGCCCAGTGTTTCAGTTTATCCTCCGTTTGGCTTTGTGTTTCTGGGAGGCTGTAGCCTGCCCAACACTGATGAAGTAATAATTGTCAGGATGACTCTCAGTAACCATTTTTGTGGAATTATACATAAATTTTCGATATGTGGAATAACATTGGAAGGGATTAATGTTGGTGCCTCTTGTGTGTGTGTGTGTGTGCGTGTGCGTGTGTGTGTACAACTTTCAATCAG
The DNA here is from genome assembly GCA_016801955.1 of Conus betulinus. NCBI lineage: Eukaryota > Metazoa > Mollusca > Gastropoda > Neogastropoda > Conidae > Conus > Conus betulinus. Next base: position 2,061 of record JADBJO010030935.1, on the reverse strand, counting down.
GAGGGGGGCGGGGGGAGGACACAGGCCAAGGAGGAAGCCCTGATTGTGGAGGGGGAGAGGGGGGGAGATGATGGGGTGGTGGTGGGTAGTGTATGGTAATGAAATTTCAGTGGCATTATTGTTTAATTGATGATCGACTCCTTTTGCTTTGCAGGTTTCTCAAGATAGCTGAAGACTGAAAACAATTTGGAGGTCTGGACATGAAGCAGGTGTGTAGGGCTGAAGTGGTAGGTGTATCTGTGTGCATGTTGTCTGACTGTGAAATGATTATTTTTCTTTGCAAGGTCTGGATATGAAGCAGGTATGAAAGGCTGAAGTGGAGTGTGTGTGTGTGTGTGTGTGTTGTGTCTGACTGAAATGATTATTTTTCTTTGGGAGGTCTGGATATGAAGCAGGTATGTAGGGCTGAAGTGATGGGTGTATCTGCTTGTATGTTTTTTGACTGTGAAATGATTATTTTTTCAGATATAATGGTCAATGGCAGAAAATGTACATCCTTCGTTGTGGAAGCAGTAGTAGAACACGAAGCTGGGAATGAGATGAGCTGGAAATAGTATGGTAGGGATAGGAGGCGCAGGTGGATAGTTTGATGTGCAGGGGTGGTAAGGTGGACAGGAAGTGCTACTTAACATGAACAGCAGGGATTAATGTACTGTTGACCATTTAGACCGTCTTGAAACTACCATCCGCATTGCAACAAACGTGGTTCCTGTCTCTTTTGACATGAAGAAGGCTTACAGTGTGGAACTCTTATGGATCTGGTCTCAGTTTTCAAGGTCATTTCCCATTTCTTATTAAAACTTTGTGGTTGATGGCTGTTCAAAATGCAGGCTGGCTCCATGCTGTCCAACATCCACCAACAGGAGCTGGATGTGCCCCAGGGGATCATCCTTTCTCCTCCTCTGTTTGCACCAAATTGAGACTGTCAGCTCTGTAGACCAGGTTCTGTGTCCTCTCTGTTGATGGCTGTGTGCTCTATGCAGTGGGAACCATCTATGCCAACATACATCATTGACTGCAATTGTGGATCAGATCTGACAGTGGTCAGAGGAAACTGTGTTTACATTTTTCAGACACCAAAACTTGCCCGTATGCTGAAAGTAAGAGTATCACTGCTCTCAGCTGTCGGCTGAAACTTCCCCTGAACCACTGTTTAATAGCTTCTCAGAACCCAGCTTATGACTGCGTTTTGGATCCAAAATTCCTTAAATTTGAAGACAATCCCAGTTCCATTCCTCCTCTGTGAATATAGTCTTCCCATTTGAACAATGCAGACATAGACCTTGGAATCGTGTGTGATTCGTTCAAATTTCCTGACAACCCACCACGGACTCTACTCTTTCTGTAGATCTGCTTTGATCTGGCCTTGTATCACAAAGACTTAACCAGCTCTTTGGTGCACAAGACACTTTTTAGCAAACTTTGGTCTAAATTTCTATTCTTTCCAAAATAATATTTACCAGTGTCTCCAGATCTGAAGAGGGGGTTGCCTTAGCTGCACTTTGTGCAACAGCTCCTGACAAATGTTCTGAACACATCTCACAGTGAAACATTCTTTAGAGTGTTGGCACTTGCATGATGTGAGACATAAACGCTTCACAGCAGACTCCATGGAAACATTGTTCAGAAATGTCCCACCTGATGCAATCTTTGAATTTCTGAAAGTGATTCACATTTTTCATCTAAGATTTTACTGAAGAAAGATCTTTGGAATTTCTAGTGTGTTTTTAGGTGTATTTTAAAGGTTTTGTGAATGAGGGTTTTTTTGTTGTTGTTTTGTTATTTAATTTTTTTTTCCTTTCTGTTAAATGTCTTGTGAGTTGACTTTGTTGAGGCGTCGACGCTGATGTGACCCTTTGCAGTCGGCTGGGCTATTACGCATTATACCTTAACTCTAACCACATCCCACTAATGGCTCCATCTACACTGTTGAGCTGACAGCATTGGGTCTTGCTGTTCAGATGACATCTCAATCAGAAACATAAAAACTTCCACAGTCTGTTGGATCCCATTTCCGCTTCAGAGGCTATTGTCGGCCATAGCCAAGCACTCTCGACAACT
>JADBJO010030934.1:0-17297 GCA_016801955.1 Conus betulinus | reverse complement strand
AATTAACAGACACCTGCGGTGCCTGCAGCGACCCCACCACCACCGCCGTCGCCACTGCCGCCCCCGCCACCCCCATCACTACCGCCACCGCCACTACCACCCCCACTACCACCACCATCACCACCACCCCTGCCACCACCGTCACTGCTGCCCCCACCACCACAGCTGTCGCTGCCAACTCCACCGCTGCCGCTGCCAACATCACTGACACCAGCTCCAGTAGCTTACCTCTCCCCACATCCTATTTGTCTGTGCCTCAGCCCGTAAAGGAGTATTTGGACAGTTATCCCTTTGTGCTTTAGACCTCTGGAAGTATTGGACAGTGCCCCAGTTCCCTCCCAACGTGCGTGTATAAACGAAAACCAGAAAGCAGAATCAGCCTTTCTTAGGCATGTTGTATTATAGAAAGATGTTAAGTTGTGTGTTGGAGAAGGAGAATAACATGTTGTATATTATGTGTATAAGGAGGAGAATAGCATGTTGTATATTATGTATTATAAATAAACTATGTGTGGCGTGTATGAGAGAGAACGCCACGTTGTATAAGATGTATAATATGAAGTGTGTGTGTGTGTGTGTGTGTGTGTGTGTGTGTGTGTGTGTGTGTGTGTGTGTGTGTGTGTGTGTGTGTGTTCGTGCGTACGTGTGTGTAGAGGGGGTGCAAGCATAAGATAAGATAAGATAATGCTGCTTATAACCCAGCCGACCGCAAAGGGCCATATCAGGGCTGTCACCACGTTAAAATCAACTCACAAGTCATTCATCCACACAATTCTTTAAAAGACATCGTCTAAAATCTCATCCAAAACTTTCGCGTCAGGCGGAACATCTCTGAACAAGGTTTTCATGGAATCTGCTGTAAAATGCTTGTGTCTCACATCGTGCAAATCCCAACACTAAAAAGAATATATTTCATTGTGAATGGCACATGACACGGAATGCACCAAGGAGCTTCTTCACTCTTTAAAAGGCCAGCTATGGCCTCCAAAGCTGACAGTGAATCCGACAGAACCAGAAAGTCCCTCTTCGTAGACTGTGAGATTATCCTCAGTGCCAGAACCAAGAGCTGTAAGTTCAGCAGAGTAAGCAGAAGTGTCTGAATGAATATGTTCCAACCGTATTTGAGAAGGAGCACCAGGGCAATAGGCTGCACAGGCCACTCCATCTTCAGACTTGGAACCGTCAGCGAAAAATTTTCTGATAGGATGGGAATTCTGAACAAAGGTCAGCATACAACGCCTTGTATGCCAGAGAGCTGGTGGATTCTTTGCGAAAAGCTGCAAGATCAAAAACAGATCTCTGGTGTGAAAAAAGGTCCACGGAGGTTGATCTGGAAACTTGGAAAAATCGGACACAACTCCTAGGTCTAGACCTGCATTCCGCGCGCGTGAGGCTGCATACGAAGACCAAACGGTGGAATACAGTTAGGGTTGTTTTCGAATTTGCTTTGGAAACTGAGGGTCAAAGACACAGTCATAGGCAGGGTTCTCCAGTTCCGAGAGAGCAGTCTGATATAATAGGTCAAAGACAGTTTCAGCCTGCGGTTGGACAGTGAGGGTTCACCTGCCTCTGCATACAGGCTGTACACAGGGGTGGTGCGGAATGCCCCAAGACAGAGACGAAGACCCTAATGGTGAACTGGGTCTAGGACTTTTAGATACGAGGCTCTAGCGGCGCTGTAAATGATGCTGCCGTAGTCCAACTTGGATCGAACTAACGCCCTGTAAAGATGGAGAAGTGTGCGTTTGTCTGCACCCAAATCCATATGAGCCACTACACGGAGGATATTCATGGCTCTGAGGCACGATGTTTCAACTTTTGAATATGGGCTTTAAAATTTAACCTTTTGGTCAAAGGTAACACCCAAAATTTGGCTTCTGCGACAGCAGGAATTTGAGCCAATCCTATGAAAATTTCTGGTGGTGGAAAAAAAAATGTCTGAAATTGTGAAAGTGGATGCACTCTGTTTTAACGGATGAAAACTTGAACCCATTTTCGACTGCCCACTGTTGGATTTTATAAACACACAACTGGAGTTGGCGCTGTACACCAGCAAATGATTTCCCAGATGCATAAAGGGCGAAATCATCAACAAAAGAGAGAGCAGTCTGAACCTTGGTTGACAAAATTGACAATGTCGTTTATTTTTATACTAAACAGGGCTGGGGAAAGGATACTGCCCTGTGGAACACCCATTTCCCCCTGCTTATGAATTTCTGATAATGTTGTCCCCACACGGACCTGGAAGGATCTGTCTGCCAAAAACTGTTCTATGAACACTGGGAGATTGCCACGGAAACCCATCCAATGGAGGTCTGACAGGATTCCATACTTCCACGTCGTGTCATAGGCCTTCTCTATGTCGAAAAAAAAAATGGCAACAACATGCTTTTTCTCTAAAAAAGAGTTTCGAATGGTGGTTTCCAATCGGATTAAATGGTCCATGGTAGAGTGATGCTTTCTAAAACCACACTGTTCCATGGCTAAAAGCCCATCAGTTTCCAATTTCCACATGAGCCTACCATTTACCATTTTTTTTCCATCACCCTACAAACACAGCTTGTTAAGGATTAAGATTAAGATTAAAATTATAGTCCCGTCAACAGCAGAGGTTATTTCAGGACTGTCACTACGTTCCAAACCACCACGTATATATGTTAAAAAAAAAGATTAAAAGCAAAACCTCACCCAACCCATTAAAAACAGATTAAAGAACCAATCCTAGGATTAAAAACCCAACATGTTGAAATAAGATAAGACAATGTTGCCCACAGCCCAGCCGACCGCAAAGGGCCACACCAGGGCCGTCACCACGTTAAAAACAACTCACAAGTCAGTCATTCACACAATTCTTTAAAATACATCCAAAAACCCATCCAAAAGTTTGTTAAAAAATCTTTCCACTGTAAAAATCTCAGATCCGATGAAAAATGTTAATCTCTTTCAAGAACTCAAAGATCGTGTCAGGCGGAACGTCTCTGAACAAGGTTTTCATGGAATCTGCTGTAAAATGTTGTGTCCCACATCTTGCAAGTCCCAACACTCTAAAAGAATATGTTTCATTGTGAGTGGAACATGACATGGAATGCACCACGGAGCTTCCTCACCCTTTAAAAGGTACGAATGGGTAAAATATGAATGGCTGGTGTGCAGCCGGCACAGAACTGTTTCTTCTTTACGACAATTTTGGGTTTCAGATCTGAGCAGGGGATAGGTGTGTTTGACAGATTCTCTTGTGGCATTCTTGGCCAAACGATCAAAAGAAGAAGAAGAAGAAATAATTTTAAATATGACTAGTGGGGAAGAAAGTGAGGACGAGGAGGAATAAGATTAAGATTAAAATTATAGTCCCACCACCACCAGTTCCATCACTATGTGAACCACCACCACCACCACCAGTGCCTTGATCATCACTAGCCTACTGGGGGGAGCAGCAGCAGCAGCCACCGCCACCATCCATATTTGATGAGCATGGGGAGCAGCAGCAGCCACCGCCACCATCCATATTTGATGAGCATGGGGAGCAGCAGCAGCAGCAGCAGCATCAACTACCATCAATATTCGATTTTCACTGGTGACAAGCGCCACCACCACCACCACCAGAAGAGGTGGACATTATATACGGTGGGTCTGCATGTATGTGTGTGTGTGTGTGTGTGTGTGTGTGTGTGTGTGTGTGTGTTGATTTATTGTAACTCTGTCTCAGCACACCTGAAACATAGAAAAGAAAAAAAAAAATTCGCTCGTTGGTCCGCTAATTTTTTTTTTTTTTTTATGGGTAGTACCGCGACTGAACCGCATCTGGAAAATAAAAAACAAAAAGTAAAATGAAACAGACATTGTAGTCATGTTTTTCCCCCGTCCGCTGACCCTTAAAACTATGCAACTGAAGAAAACTACCAACTAAGTATTTAACGTTAGCTTTAATCAGCCTCATAGTTTTAAGAATCACCCAGGAAACACCAATGAGGAGGTGGGGGAATGTTTCCCAAAAATATGTTTAGACTGAACACCACACAGCATCATATCACTTGAAAAATGAGTTTTCAAACAGCTATCGGACCATTTACAGAGAAGACAGCACTGGAACGTTACCAGACATGACTTTACACCAAGAAGGCTAGACAGGGGTAGGAAAGGTGGAGATTCCGTCGAAGCGACTATGCGTAATAGGTTTTTGAACACAGTCCCACAACGAGTCCCCTGACTCCTAACAAGTCCTAAACTGAAAATAGGAGACCATGTACGCATCAGTAAAGCCAGGAAGAAATTTTAAAAAGGTTATTTGCCAGCCTGTTCTGAAGAACTCTTCACAGTCAGTCGAATAAAAAAAAGACCATCCCTGTGACTTACATTCTCAAAGACGTTCATGAAGAAGAGCTTGAAGGAACGTTTTATGACCAGGAGATACAGAAAGTGCGGGAGAAACAGATTTATCGAACTGAAGCAATCCCTGAAGCAACGCAAAAAAGCTAGTGGACAGCGTGAATATTTAATCAAATGGTATGGCTATGACTCTTCGTTCAATTCATGGATTCCCTCAGACAGCACTGACCACCTACGCACACTGACCATGCCTGATCAAAACCAAGCAGAATCAGCTCTGACTCACGATGATGAAACCGCCACTCTACGTGGGTCCAGAAAATCTGCGTTGTGGCGTGTGTTTGGACGCCGAGATCCTCGCGGCGAAATTGTTTTCGTTTGTCAGACGCTCCTGGTTTATGTGGTGGTAGGTGTGTGTCTCTATTTAATCTGAGTCGCGCGGTCAAGGAGCAGACAATTTGTGGGTGGCTCTTCTTGGGAGTTGTCTCGGATACATCCTTCCTAATCCTAGCATCGACCCACGGCCAACTACCCACTGAAACCAGTATGTTCTACTTGACGTTACCCAGCAACAGCTCTATGTCGTACTACCCCGATAACAACACCAGTCACTTTTTCAAATTACCTCAACCGTTTGACTTGAACGGAGATTAGGAAGTGGGCCTGTCTGAAATCCTGTTCAGCAATACATACTTTAACATTGGAGCACAAGAAATTTGGATTCAGTTTCGTTCCAATGGAGAGTCCGATCAATAGTCGAAACTACTACCTGCGGGATTGTATGAATCAGCAGAATTTTTGACTCAGACTTTAAACCAAGTTTATTGACGGTCTGTGTGGAAAGAGAAAGAAGGCAACATCAAACTGTATTATAACCGTGCTACCCGAAAAGTGACAGATTGTATGATGCTGATAGCGTTCTTCAGGTCACCCCGCATTAAGAGACATCTGGAGTCTGGAGAGAGAGAGAGATTATGTATGGGAAAGGTGTCTATGAAGGAAAAAAAACAAGTACAACTCCAACGAGGTTTTTTCAGGGTGTCTATGTCTACTGCGACCTGGTTCAACCACGTCCTGTTTCTGATGTGATGGTTCCCTTGCTCCGAATTGTCCCGACTGGGAATCAGACTACTGAAGAAAGGTAAGGTAAGGTAATGTTGCCTATAGCCCAGCCGACTGCAAAGGGCCACATCAGGGCTGTCACCATGTTAAAATCAACTCACCAGTCATTTAAAAAAAAAAAAAACCCTTTGACAACTGAAATGTACATCATATTTTTGAAAAACCCAACTATATTCCTCAGAGTAGGTTCCAGTTCATCACAGTGGAAATCCTTTTAACCCAAGACAAGACCCAAGACCTCTGTCATTTGGCAAAGGGAAACCATCGTGACACTTCTGTCATTTGGCAAAGGGAAACCATCGTGACACTTCACCTTCGGCGCAGACGACCTGACGGCCTTTAAGAGATGGTGCGTCACCTTCCCTTCAAAACCGATGGAAAAGCTTATGAAGACAAATACGGCACCTAAGCTGGTCATGGGCTTCCCGTGTTTATAGGTGGAAGAAATTACAGAGGGAGAGGACTTGGAAACTTCAAGGAGGGCTTGGACGTACTCTCATCCCATTGTCAAAAAGTTGTGGAAAGGCTTTTGCTGAAGGAAGGGGCTGGAACTGGCATGCAACATGCGCAAGATGTGCTGTCTGGGCAAAATTTAAAGCCGCTCTCCAGCAACGGGGTAAGCAGGCTAAGGTAAGGTAAGGTAATGTTGCTTATAGCCCAGCCGACCACAAAGGGCCATATCAGGGCTGTCACCACGTTAAAATCAACCCACAAGTCATCAAAAAAAAAAAAAAAAAAAAAAAAAAAAAAAAAAAAAAACTAACACCTTTCACACATCTCTTTAAAATACATCTACTAAAAACGCACCAGAAATGTTGTTAAAAATCTTTCTTCTGTAAAATCTTGAATCAGATGAAAAATGGTAATCTCTTTCAGAAACACAAAGATCATGTCGGGTGGGACACCTCTGAACAGGGTTTTCATGGACTCGGCTGTAAAGTGTGTATGTCTCACATCATGCAAGTCCCCACACTCTAAAGAAATTTGTTTCACTGTCAGTGGAACATGACATGCAATACACCACGGAGCTTCCTCATTCTCATTCATAATCCAGGTAAACTACTTTTACAGCTACATGCAAAAAAATTACATCTCTAGCAGAACTACATAAAATGGGTCCGAATAGTATGTTACTATAAACAGAATTCCGTAGCTATAGAACTGGTCTTTGACCAATTACACAATCAAAAAATGATTAAACATAAAAACCAAGAATTCTCTATAAAAAAAACAATGTTTTTTTTCAATATAGTGACCAATTTTTATTGAAATCTGATGAAAACTACTACAGATATAAAAATCAAACTAAAATTTACTCTACGCTAAGTAGTACTGCCCCCTTAGGGGCCAGTTCTACCTAGAAATTGACCAAAAAAAAAAACATTTTTTTTTTAAAATTACTGCAAACAATAGTACTGAAAACAATCTTTAAACTATTTTCATATGCAGTTTAAATTTTTTCGTTTATTCTAAGTAGTTTTGGAATAAGAGCCTTCCAAAGTAGGTGGATGTGTGCCAAAAAAATCCCACTTTTGACGAAGATTTTCTGGCAATTTTGACTCGCACCACAGCTATCGAAAATACGAAACTACTCCCTCCCTAACAGCAGATAATAACGCCTCCAGTAGTGACGTCATCCGCTATGTCTGCTCCCTGACCTGTAGCGTGTGTTGTGGATTTTACAAACACTTACCTACAGGAGTCAGCTGGGCGCCGATTTGGCTGACCCTATGCCCTATGAATAGATAATGTACCGCTTCCGTTTTCGGCCGGTTTCCTGTTTCCGCTGTTTCGCGCGACTTTCGATTCCGACACCTGCAGTCAACTTTGCTTTTTCCTCTTACGATTCCGAGTCATGGCAGGCCAAAGAGGTAAGAAAATCTCTATTATCTATGAAATTTCAAGTTAGTTAAAGGTGCAATCCTTAAGTTTAGCTTCTTTGATCGTCGATGAATCCCTGAATGACCGAGGAGAAAGATCGGTATGGTTGTTGTGAGATTCTCCTGGAATGACGAATCCGAAAGCGTTAGTACTGAAACGAGCGCAGCTGAAATGCAAACTTTATCTGCTATTATTTTCAGAACGGCTGACAAGGTACGTATATTAAATGGTGACGCCTACTGTAGTCCAGGTGACAAATTTCAATTCGGCTGGCCTCTACTTTCGCTTTGTGTATAAATTCTGGTTCATCTACAAATATCATTTCTACTTGCACAGTTGTTTTCTTTTCTTTTTCCCCCCTCCTATGATAGCGCTTTTTTTTTTTTTTTAAACTAATATCACCTCTGCCTCCATCAGTATTCTCAGTTTCTACTTAACAGTTCTTTATAACAGTATGAATAGCTGTTTCTGCATGTGTGGATTTCTGGTGATGGGTGATGGAGTACTTAGTGAATGTGTGTTACTGTTAGTCTGTGCGTTCTGGTGACGGGCAAATTATGCATCTGAAACCTTTTTTTTTCCTTTTACTCATATTACCTCTGCCTCCATCAATATTCTCAGTTTGTAGTTCTAACATGTCAGATCTTTGTAACACGTACCTGTTTTTAGCGCGTGTGGATTTCTAGTGATGGGTGATGGAGTAGTGCATGTGTGTATTTGTGTCTGCATTCTGGTGAAGGGCAAATTATGCATCTGAAACCTTTCTTCCTTTAGCTCTATTCTCTTTAGAGGGCTGTTAAAGTCGTCTTTGTGTGCTGTGTGTCGTGTGTAAACTCTGGATCATTTTATGAGCTTCCTAATCCTGTGCTGTGTTACTGTTAGATTTTACAATCTATGATTTTGACAGTAATTAGGTCTTGTGCAGTTCTGTGTGTCTGCTGCTTTATAGTCTTGCTTTCAGGTGATGCCTGACTTGCACACATTATGGACCACTTCAAAAATTTCCACAAACATTGCATTTGCAGACATTTCACTTTTAACTTTGAAATACTGTATACCCGTTTTGAATAGCGTTGCCCAAAGTTTTCCAGCGATATCCAATAAATTACTGGTTGTATGAAGGCTACCTGGAAGCTGTTGTCACTGTGAGAGGGGAGAGCTCTGCTGGGGGATGACCTGGGGGTGGTTTGCCACCCGTTTGCTATAGAAACCAGAGCCCCAGCTGTATGGACGTTCATGGCTAAAAAGAAAAGGCAGAGGTTTTATTGACCCACTTACACCAAGTGCGGACATTCAGCATTGGCACTCCCACACACTGCCCACTGACTGCGTCAACAGTCATGTGCTTGGGCTTCATTGTCAGCAAAAGCGATGTTTTCGGGGTTGAAAATGCAAAAATTAGCAAAAGATGTACCCTTCTTCAACTCAAAAACACCAGTAAATGATGTACGCAGTTTTACACTGCTCAGGGGACTTAAAACGAGGGATTCTAACACAATTCCTACCGCACACAAGCGGCGCTCATTTTTGACAATGACTCCCATTTGCATTGTTCTGCTGCGACAGTGCCTTCAGTTAGATAATATCTGGGGGCCACTCTGGGAAAAAAACATTATCTGTTTAACAATACTACCGCACACAAGCGGCGCTCATTTTTGACAATGACTCCCATTTGCACTGTTCTGCTGCGACAGTGACTTCAGTTAGATAATATCTGGGGGCCACTCTGGGAAAAAAAACATTGTCTGTTTTAACATACTATACCTGTTTAGACATTTAGAACAGAAACAACAAACATTCTGCAACATTCATAAAGATTTCTCCTTTTTTTAATGCCCAGTTCCACGGAAAATTACTTTGTATGAATTGGGTTAAGTGTGCACATACCGGTACTTTTTGAAGTCAAACATGGGCCACACATTACACAGTGTGAAGAAACTTGGCTGTAAAATAATTATCTTGTTTACAGGTAGCACCCCTGAAGAGCTGGCCCGACTCTGCGGGGAAGGCCCTGAGGGATGGCTCAGCTCCAGCCACATCGTATATCTGATGGACCGCATTAACGAGATCCAGGACACGACCATCGCCTGGTGCATTTCAGCATCATCCCCCGACCAGTTGCAACGCTTGGTACGTGGCAGGAGAGAACACACAGAGAAACTACTCCTTGTAGCCAACGTAGGAAAAAAATATGGATAATAGTGTATTTTTTTCCACCCCCATGAGGTCAGGGAGCCAATGGACTGTCATAACAGTAGACCTGTCCGACCACCCTATAATACGTTACTGTGATAGCAATGCTTGGGGTCACCACCTGATCTGTTGCAGGTGGTGTCTTTGTACACCAGCGTATTGGGGTTACATCAGCTTTCTGATGTGTCTGTCTGCATGATGCACACCTCCACACCCCTAGGCTGGGGACCACCGCTGTTCAGGGGCTTGTCGCAACTACCCCATCCAAACTTGTAGCAATGTGTGTGGGCTGGTGGTAGTTGTCAGTTGTGTCATTGCTGCACTTGATGACAGGCTTTTCAAGATACTGACTGGACCGCGCTCTGGTCTGGTCACCTACCTAAACTCGCCAACACTGTATGAGCGGTATCTTTGGAGGGTAGTGATCAGCTGGTTCATCATGAAATCGGTTGATATGTCAGCTATCTGGCAGTGGCTGCCCCATGCACCGTCTGAGGATACTGAGTTTACTGACTACACCTATAGTGCGGCAGCCGCTGGGCGAAAAAGGAAGGCCACTGGCAGTGCATCCACACCACAGGACAAGCAAGCAAAGGGTGCAACACCACAGGAAAGACAGGAGAAGGGGGACGCACAGTGGGGTACACAGAGCAAATGGACACAGGGAAGTCAGGGGAGGGGGAGCACACCACAGGGAAGTCAGGGGAGAGGGAGCACACCACAGGGAAGTCAGGGGAGGGGAAGCACACCACAGGGAAGTCAGGGGACAGGGAGCACACCACAGGGAAGTCAGGGGAGGGGAAGCACACCACAGGGAAGTCAGGGGAGGGGAAGCACACCACAGGGAAGTCAGGGGACAGGAAGCACACCACAGGGAAGTCAGGGGAGGGGAAGCACACCACAGGGAAGTCAGGGGAGGGGAAGCACACCACAGGGAAGTCAGGGGAGGGGAAGCACACCACAGGGAAGTCAGGGGAGGGAAGCACACCACAGGGAAGTCAGGGGAGGGGGAGCACACCACAGGGAAGTCAGGGGAGGGGGAGCACACCACAGGGGAAGTCAGGGGAGAGGGAGCACATCACAGGGATGTCAGGGGAGAGGGAGCACATCACAGGGATGTCAGGGGAGAGGGGGTAAACCATGGGCACGACCGGGTAGGACAGCTAGACGGCAGGGGACAGGGACAGCAACACAGCAGGGGACAGGGACAGCTACACAGCAGGGGACAGGGACAGCAACACAGCAGGGGACAGGGACAGCAACACAGCAGGGGACAGGGACAGCAACACAGCAGGGGACAGGGACAGCAACACAGCAGGGGACAGGGACAGCTACACAGCAGGGGACAGGGACAGCAACACAGCAGGGGACAGGGACAGCTACACAGCAGGGGACAGGGACAGCTACACAGCAGGGACAGGGACAGCTACACAGCAGGGGACAGGGACAGCTACACAGCAGGGGACAGATTTGTTTTCAAATTTCATTTTCTGCAATAATGGCTTCTTTCCATCATCACGTGGTATTGTTTGGGTATAAGGAGATACTGTACTCCAATTCCAAAACTAACTAGACAGAGGCTGATGGCTATGGAGAAGTACAGGCCAGATACCAAGGCAAGCTATATCCCGCCATCATCATAGGAGGTAAGTTGGTTTTTTCTTCTTCTTTTGCAGAGGGGCTGCCCCCACTTTTTATGAAATCCTAGATGCAACTCTGTAGAAATCCAGTACCGGAATAAATGGAAATGTTGGTACTGACGACAGAGGAAGAGAGGATAGAAAAGAAGGCATTATATCCTATTGCTTGCAAAATTTTTACCTTTTACGGAATAAGGTTTACTGACGACAGAGGAAGAGAAAATGCAAAATTTTACCATTACGCAAGGCGTTCTTGCTGTATTGAAACAAAGATATCCAGATCTTAGGTACATACACTTTTTGGAAGGCACGTTTGCCTCTCTTCAATGAACAATGGGCAGTATATCAAAACACTAGTTTCATAAAGCTTTTCTTCTGTAATTGAAGAGTAACGCCTCTGGTGGATACCTATGCTGGGGTAGACGGTTGCTTGTACTGTCGGTCTTTTTCCCACTGGAAATATCCTCCATCAGTCTTTAAAGGAGCCTTCTTCATTAGTACACTTTTTGAACTTCTGACTAACACAGGGGTAAGGCTCATGATATATTGTATACTACTATGTACAACTAGTACTGGTACCTTGTTACATTTATTTTTTTTTAATTATTTTATTTATTTATTTTTCTTTTATTATTTCTTTTTTAATTAGTATCTTTATTACTTTAATTAATACTACTATTTTTATGTTAGAATCCCATATAATGTGTAGGCTCAGTAATAGGTGCTGATGATGTTGTTACTGTTCTAATCATGAAATCACACCGGGTCGTCTAATTTGTCGACACTGTGAGTTCCCCTCTTCTTTCCTAATTGAACGATGGGGGTCAGCTCTATGTTTCTTGTGCATTCTTGGCTACTCCCTTGCTCTGTCCTTCTGTTTTCGCTTTCGTTTATAATGGAAGGATGGATGACATAGTGGAGGTGCCACAACTCCTACTTCTCCCTTTCTTCCTTAGTCCAAGGGACAGAGGCAGGCAACATTATTTCACCTCTTACAGTCTGGTCGCCCCTCAGAACTTCGACCTTACTTCTGTTGTTGTTAAGGTTGTTGTTATTGTTTGTTTGCTTGTTGCTTACGGAGGGGTGGTGGACATTTGAACAGCAGAGGTTATCTCAGGACTGTCACCACGTTCCAAACTACCACGTATATATGTTAAAAAAGATTAAAAGCAAAACTCTCTCCCAACCATTAAAAAACAGATTAAAAGAACCTATCCTAGGATTAAAAACCAACACACGTTGAAATAAGATAAGACAATGTTGCCCACAGCCCAGCCGACCGCAAAGGGCCACACCAGGGCCGTCACCACGTTAAAAACACAAAAGTTTGTTAAAAATCTTTCCACTGTAAAATCTCAGATCTGATAAAAAATGTTAATCTCTTTCAGAACTCAAAGATCGTGTCACACACACACACACACACACACACACACACACACACACACACAGATTCAAGCAAACAAGAAACACACACACACCCAAGATCAACTATACAACACTTCTGATCTTTTTACTCATTTTTACTTGTCAGTCAGTATTATTTTCATGTTCAGTTATTACAATGTTTTACTTCATCTTGATTTCAGGACATTTGATGTTTTATTATCAAATTTTTAAACAACATATACACCAAATTTTGTTTGGTAAATGAACTATTCTTTCACTATTCTCTAGGTACTTCAATACTTGGCATTCTGTACAGCTTATGTATTGTAAATGGAAAGTGTAGGGTGGTGGAAGATAAGACTCAGCTTGGTTGTATATTGTTTTTCTGGGTATTATACCCAAGACTTTTGAGAAAATAACAGAACTTTTTGCAGTATTCACTCCCCAAAAGATACATTTTTCATAAACTATAACTTTTTGGGGGATAGCGCAATTCTGTTTCTTCTTTACGACCTCCAGACGAAGATGAGAGGAACTCCTCTAGGTTTGGACGGGGTCAGCCCTATGTTCCCTAGCTCTATGTTCCCTAGCCCTATGTTCCCTAGCTCTATGTTCCCTAGACCTATGTTCCCTAAGTTCTATGTTCCCTCAAGTCAAGTACCATGTCATGTCATGTCATGTCATGTCAAAGTGACCAGTGGTAAAGCAGTGACATACTGTCATTGATCCGGTCATAATAAAGTGAAAGTGAAAGTGAAAGTGAGCGTAAAGTGAAAGTGAAAGTGAAAGTGAGCGTTATCGCGTCCCTTCCCCGTACTGAACGATGGTTCTCAGTACTGAAAGCGCTGTCTGACGGGGTAGAGAGGCAGACGGTGACAAGGTTTTCCAGTAATTGTTTTTACGTTAAATTGGATACAAAACAGTTGTGACGGCTTCTGTAAGATCGGTACCACAGGCACCAAACAAGCAAGGGGGGGGGACAACATCCATTGGCGCTGTTGGAGACAACGCTGCCGAGCTAAGGTCAAAACCAATATCTTTGATGTGGAAGAAGAGAACCCACGCATTTTCGTTCTGGAGTTTCAGGATCATAACCACCCCGATGATTCAGCTATGATCAAACAGATCCAGAATGCGGGCACGTTTGGTTGAGCAGTGTCTTGAAGACTACACGGCCATGTCACCGGACCTACAATGCTGAAGTCGTTCGACCACGCAGAGACAAGCCCAGGGCGGTGGAGACAGACCCGAGTTGCCCCCCTTCGAGAGCGTCAGGTCTTCCATGCAAAGAGCTCGGGCAGCATCTTTGCCAGCCATTCCGAGAACAGTGGATGCTGTCCAGATTCAAGAGAGTGGGCACAAACCTGGACTGACGAGAGGTTCTTGTTACACGCCGATAATCATTGGGGAGTTCTTGTTTTCGCAACTGACGAAAATTTAACTGTTTTACAACGTTGTTCTACGGTTTACATGGACGGAACTTTCAGAAGCTGCCCTCGTCCCTACGAACAGGTGTTTACAATTTTTGGGAAGACCCATGGATTTGTTGTTCCTCTGATCCATGTTTTAATGGAGCAGAAAACGGTTGGACATTACCGCCAGGTTTTCCAAGCAGTTAAAACAGCAGTGAGACGTGTGAGCCATCACCGCTTCCGCCCAGAGCAAGTGATATGTGACTTACAGCAAGCGCTCAAGACTGCAATAGAAACGGAATTTCCTGAGGCCAATATCGGAGGGTGCTACTTCCAATTCAATCAGTCTCTCTGGAGGCGCATCCAGCACTTGGGTCTAGCTGGACCATACCAAGCCGATGACCGTTTTGCACAAACCATAACGAAGGTCATGGCGCTCGGGTACTTACCCGTGGCCCTTGTGCAGCTTAATTTCCAAGCTCTGGTGAACCAACGCGGGACACGGCGACTCATCGCCCAGCACCC
This sequence comes from Conus betulinus, assembly GCA_016801955.1. Taxonomy (NCBI): domain Eukaryota; kingdom Metazoa; phylum Mollusca; class Gastropoda; order Neogastropoda; family Conidae; genus Conus; species Conus betulinus. The sequence goes on along the minus strand of JADBJO010030934.1, from coordinate 2,812 downwards.
TGAACTTGAGGAGTTCTTGGAGTACGTGAGGAACACCTACATCAGGCCTGGCTGTCCATTCCCTGATATGGAACGTATTTCATCGTGATATGGATCAAAGACAAACAACCACGTTGAATGTATGTCTCTCTGTCTCTCTCTCTCTCTGTCTCAAAATATTCTCTGTCTCTCTCTCTCTCTCTCTCTGTCTCTCTGTCTGTCTTTCTGTCTGCTCTCTTCTCTTTCTCTCTTTTGTTCTACACACACACACACACACACTCCCACACACAAACACACACACACACGACACAAACACACAAACACACACACTACACAGTGTATATATATGTATATACAAAATATATATATATATATATATATTGCCCAGGCAAGGGGACTGAAGACAGACACGTGGGTTTTTTTCGATTTTTTTATTAAGAGCTCAGAGTTATTTTCTGAAAAAAAAAAAAACATAAGTTATTTTTTTTGAAAAAAAAAAACAACAACTTTTTTTCTGGACAAAAAACTTAACAGGGAGTCCATACTTTCCTCACCGGTCTTTCTAAACTATTTCACTTTTCGTGTGTGTATTTGTCACCTGACGAAGAATTTAGTCGAACAATCACTGTGTTTTGGGTTGGTTTAACGCAAAAGAAGTGTCTCTATTTTCTGTGGTTTGTTTCTTTATTATTATCAGAGGCACTTGCAGTCGGATTGTTACAGTTTTTTTATTTCAGAGCTAGTGTTCAAGCAAAGGTCAGTTTGAGCTCTGTGTAAAACAGCCGAGTTTTTTTGTGCCTGTCATTCCTCTACTGCATAAAGACAGATATAATGTGTTGCTTTTTTCAAGCGTTGACGTCGTTTTTAAATTGCTCTTCAATGTTTATAAGTGTCTATGTTCTGTTTCCAGCGTTCCATCGCACGCTCAATGCTGCGGTGCAGATCAGGCACCCCACCCTTTGGCTGTTCATCCGCCATTTGAAGGACAGCCAAACACTGCCGAAGCGACCATCGCGAGGGCTGCGAATGGGGACGCTCCCCCAAGGCGTCGGCGGAAGTGGAGGATCCTTGAGCAGCGACTTGTCAGGTTGAAAAACTCAGTACAACAATGGCGAAAGAGATGTTGACGCATACTGGCGGGCGGTCAGCCACTGCGTGATGCAGCCTCTGTAAACTTTCAGATGATGGGACTTTTCATATGCTTTCATATGCTTCCACTGGAAAACAAGTCGGGAATCGTACTCAAAAGTTACTTTTTATATCAATTATTTCATTTTGTTACTTCATTTGATTTTTGATAATGTGGTTATGTACAAATGACAATTATTATTTCTTTCTATCATTTCTTGCTTTACTCATTGTGGAAGTCAATGGGATGGACAAAACATTTGATTTAAAAGCGTTATCTCGCTTAAAACTGCAAGACTTGCGTGATATTGTAGCTGCTAAAAAGTTACTTTTTATGTCAATTATTTTATTTTGTTACTTCATTTGATTTTTGATAATGTGCTTATGTGCAAATGACAATTATTATTTCTTTCTATCATTTCTTGCTTTACTCATTGTGGAAGTCATTGGGAAGGACAAAACATTTGATTTAAAAGCGTTATCTCGCTTAAAACTGCAAGACTTGCGTGATATTGTAGTTATATACTCTTTATTTGTTTGTCTTTTTTTCCAGCCTGTATTTCTGTATGTATGTATGTCTGTCCATCCGTTTGCTTCTCTCTCTTCTCTCTCTCTCTCTCTCTCACGTCATTTTCATTATAAACTTACGCTTGACCACTGGTCAGTTTAAACCATTGCTTGACCACAGGTCATTCTGACCATTGCTTGACCACTGGTCACTCCGATGGACCTTTGGTCGTCGTGTAACTTGAAACTGAGGGAACATAGAGCTAGGGAACATAGGGCTAGGGAACATAGAGCTAGGGAACATAGGGCTAGGGAACATAGACATGGACTCGTTTGGACGGATCTGAAAGAGTGTGTTATTCATCTGTGTATTCCAGTCCTCCTTCCAGGTCTCTGACATAATTATTAATTCTGGGCTTAAGATCCGAGCAGGGGATATGTGTGTTTGACAGTTTCTCTCGTATGACATTCTTGGCCAAACGGTCCACCATTTCGTTCCCTCGGGTGTTTGGCGGGAAAAAAACATAATATAAGCCCCAACCCCCCATCGTAAATGTGTTTTCATATGGAAAAGAAGCAATGATCGCTCGAGAACCAGTACAAATGAGTGACGTTTTTGATGTGGTAGAAGAAGGAGGAGGAGGAGAAGCAGTAGTCATCCAAAACTTTGTTAAAAATCTTTCCACTGTAAAATCTCAGATCGATGAAAAAATGTTAACCTCTTTCAAGAACTCAAAGATCGCGTCAGGCGGAAATCTCTGAACAAGGTTTTCATGGAATCTGCTGTAAAATGTTTGTGTCTCACATCGTGCAAATCCCAACACTCTAAAAGAATATGTTTCATTGTGAGTGGCACATGACACGGAATGCACCAAGGAGCTTCTTCACTCTTTAAAAGGTAGGAATGGGTAAAATACGAATGGCCGGTGTGCAGCCGGCACAGAACTGTTTCTCTTTACGACCACCAGACGAAGATGAGAGGAACTCCTTTAGGTTTGGACGGATCTGAAAGAGTTTGTTATCCGTCTGTGTATTCCAATCCTCCTGCCAGAGGTCTTTTACATAATCGTTAATTTTGGGTTTCAGATCCGAGCAGGGGATAGGTGTGTTTGACAGTTTCTCTCTTGTGGCATTCTTGGCCAAACGATCCACCATTTCGTTCCCTCCGATGCCAACATGACCAGGAACCCAAGCCAGA
>JADBJO010030933.1:0-17297 GCA_016801955.1 Conus betulinus | reverse complement strand
TGGCACTGTGGCTACATTTCTCGCTCCTTGGAGGAGGAAAGCAGGGGGAAGCGCTTCCAGTTTACGGAAAAGAGGTTGTCATGGAGCGGGAACTTGTCATATTCGCAATACATTTGCGATATGTGACATTATCTCGCATTTACACACACAACGCGTACTTACACCACACCAACACAGACCTATAAGACAGTCTATTAACTACACTACACCACCATAACCACACTTCACCACAGGCAAATGCCATGGCATTACACGAATTTATCAACAGAACACAACAGCACAACCACCCCTCACTCCACTGCACATGTCCAAACGCCACTTTACTTGGACACTACTCCACTTCTACACAGCGCACGACACACGTCACACGCCCACCACACCGACGCAAGTTCCACACGGCGACCCAAATCACCGGGTGGCCGGAGACTACAACAGCCAGGAGCAGTTAAACGCGGCCAGGGATGTAGGCAATCCATTTTTTCCGTCCATGGTTTATCACCGCGATCCAGAGAACTCCAATCGTTAAAACTGACCAATCTGTAACAGGACAGTCAGTGGGAGGGACTGTTACATGCTGTTGCATCAGAATCATCATCAACACCCTACGACCTACCCACCCAAGCCCCTAGCCCCCCGATCCCCTTTTCCCTCTGATCCTCATCTCATCTTCCTCATCTCCTCCCTTATCCCCCCTCCCCATCAACTTCCTCCAGGTTTCCCAAATACCAAGAATTGACCCATTTAAAACACATTTTTTTTATCTGGCTCTCTTCTCTTAAAACTCTCTTCCGACGTTACATGCTTGTATGTTCAATTGAACGCAGAAGAGTATGCCATGTTATTTTTAAAGTATTTTGGTTGCCGATTATGGAAACAAAACTTAGTCAAAATGAAATTTTGGCAGTGTTTAAAAGATGTGGCCTTCAGACTCTCTATAGAGCCTCGAGTCGCGGAGCTGAATCTGAAAAAAAGTCCAGGTGTAATATTACAAATAGTTGACATTGATCACCCATAGTTTCAGACATGTAACTGCCAAATAGCCGAGTTACAGGCCTCCAAACATGGCCCTTAAGGGGAATTCCGGACTGTCGTAAACAAAAAAAAATTATCTTAACTTCGCTCCTATTAGTCTACAGCGTTAGATTCTAACATTTATGTAATTTTCTTTGTTTTCGGTTGCTTTACTAACCCCTACTTATTGAAACCAACAGTCCAAAAACACTTCTTTAAAATCACGTTGGAGTAGCTATGAACTAGTGTTTTCCAATCGACGATGGGTTTTGTTTGCTCCCTCTCTTATGGGTTGTATTTGTAAATGGGGTTACAACATGCGCGATCGTTCCGATCCGACGAGAAGTAGGACTTTAGAAGACCAGACGCGCCAAAAGGGCAGGCAACCAATACCTGACAGTGTGTGTGTTTGTGTGTGTGGTGTGTGTGTGTGTTGCGCTCGCGCGCCGCTCGTGGCGTGCTTGGTGTGTGTGTGTGTGTTTGTGTTTTGTGGTTTGATGTGTGTGTGTGTAACGGCGCGGTCATGGATAGAGAATAAGCAGGGGTAAGATTTGGGGGGAAAGGGCGGTCGATGATCTGTGCGTGAATAGGGGTTTGAAGGTTCATTGTATTATATGTTGTGTGTGTGTGGTGGTGTAGTGTGTTTGTGTGGGTGTGTTTGTGGTGTTAGGTGTGTTGTGGTGTGTGTATGTGCTTGCATGTGCCTTGGTGTGTGTGTGAAGTGTGTGTTGTGTGTGTGTGTGTGTGTGCATGCGCGCGCGCGCGTGTGTGGTGTGTGTGGGTGTGGGTGGGTGGGGTGTGTTGTTGGTGTGTTGTGTGGTGTGTGTGTGGTTGGTGTGGTGTGTGTGTTGTGTTGTTGTGTGCGCGTGTGCTGTGCCGTGATTGCGCTTGCGTGTGTGCGATGTGTGTGTGTGGTGGTGTTGTGTGAGGTGTTTGAGTGTGTTGGTGAATGGGTAGTAGGTAGGGATGCGCTGCCAGCGCGTGTGGGGGGGGTGGGGAGCACAACGTTCGAGCTCGATGTTTCTCTTGTTTGTTATCATGTTGGGAAGGGAGGTAGGGTAGGAGGGGCAATGAATGCGGTGAATCGGATGAGGTGGGCACGCAATGTGCAGAAGGGATGGGAGATGTGGGTGAGGGGTAGGGCAGACTTTTGCGTGCAACCAACGTGATTTACAGGTTGAGTTATTGTGGTATAGGTGGGTAAAAAGTGTGTCTGTATGGTGGGTATCACTAATGTCGTGTGGATGTGTTTATGTGTGTGTGTGTGTGTGTGTGGTGTGTGTCTATGTGTGTGTGTGTGGTTGGGTCTTCTGGCGTAACGTAACCCAAACTTCACCGTTGTCTATGCGGTGTGTTCGTGTGCGTATCGCCTGTGTGTGCCTTGTACGCGCGGCTTTTTTTTTTTTTTGCGCCGTTGTTTTTTTTTTTTGGAAGCTGCCAGGCAAGGGTAAAACATCAGTGGTGGTAGAGCCCCCTCACCCCACGACTGTGGGGGGTGAGGGGAGGGCCTCCCTTCTCTCCCCTCCCTCTGCTGTCCCTCCCTCCTCCTCTCTCTCTCTCCTCTCTCTCTCTCTACTTTGGTATCATTCTCCGTTCTTACGAAGGCATGACGTGACCCAGACCAAGCAGTCTGTTATCAGTATGAAATCAAAGCGCAGTAACAAGATTGACCGCCCCCTCGCGCACCTCAATGTGTGAGAGATAGAGAGAGAGTGAGAGGAGAGAGAGATGTGAGAGAGAGAGAGAGACAGACAGACAGACAGACAGAGAGAGAGAGAGAGAGTAGAGTTGAGAGAGCGAGAGAAGAGAAGAAACAACAGACAACAGCAGACAGACACGCACGCACTTGTGTTGTGTGTGTATGTGGCCACCAGTGTGTCAAGTGTTGTGTGTGTGTGTTTGTTGTGTGTGTGTGTAGTGTGTGTGTGTGTGTGGTTGCTGTTGCGTGTGATGGTGTGTGCGTAGTGTGTGTGTCTGTGTGTGTGTTGGTGCGGTGCGGTGTGTTGCGTGTTGTGTTGTGGCGTGTGACAAGAGAAGGGAGGCGATAGAACTTTCACCAGAGAGAGAGAGAGAGATACGAGAGAAAGAGAGAGAGAGATTATTATTCTAATGCTGATCATGTTGATCATGAGGATGAGAACGGGGAAAGTCTACTAAACCCTGTTACCACGGTGAAAGCGAACGAATATCATGACGTCACATGGTAACACACAATATAACAGTGGCCACACACCACACACACACCCACACACACACCTAGAGGAAGTAAGACAAAGAGACAGGCAGAGAGATGGACAGACAGGCAGACATAGAAGACGACCCCACACACACCCCCACCACACACACAACCACACACTAAATGAAAACCTTGAACGCAGATGAACCAGAACAACAACACAACACAACAACAAAACCAGAAGAACGAAAGCAAGAGAGACGAAGGAACAAGACAGACACTATCAGGAGATATACTTTTCAAAGTGAGTGAAAACACGAGAAATAAAAACATGCATATTCATAGGACTCGCTTTGTTACGTTCTGCTGAGAATGTTCAAAAGTATGACTAGCAGTGTTACTGAGTCGCATTCTATGCAGCTCTCCTATCCGGCGGTTCGGTCAAAGACCAGCGCTGAGCACTTTACAATCCACGCTGTCGCCAACAAATGGACCCTGCCTTTGTGCGTAGTAGAGAGCCGATTGAAGAGCGCCTTTTGGCGCAATATATTCTGTCATTTCCCGCGTCATTCAGTCAAATGTCAATAAAATCACTAAAACTGTTATTTTGCGTTCGAACTTTCATTTCATTATTATCATTTTGTTTTTGTTTGGTAGGCGACCAGCATTCTCTATACGAATCTACGTGCCGAAACTGGCCTTCTCTGTAAATAGAAATGAATATAGAATGGTACATAAACTTCAAAATGTTAAAGAAAGAGCCATAAAAGCATATGTAAACCGAAATGAAAGTAAGTAGATTCGGACATGAAATTCAAACTATATTGAGACTCTAAAGCATGATGTAAACAGAAATGACTATAGATGGTACAGATAAAATTCAAAATAGCACTGCTATATGGCAGCGGTAGCGGTATCTCTTCAGGAGAGACCAATGTGAATTGCAGACACACACACACACACACACACACACACACACACACACCACACACCTCACACACACACACACACGCACGCACGCCCGCACACCCATGAACGCCACAGCAACGACACGAACCACAACGCACACACAAGCATAGGATGCATACAATCCGTGTCAACCATGGCATATAAACCTGTAAGCCCCAATACTCCATCCACATCACCCCTCCCTCCCATAATTATCCTACAGTACGGAACGTACAGATGACGACCAGAAAGGAAAAAAAAAAAAGCGAAAGAAAATACAAACATGCACTTCCTACTAAATCGCAAATTACTTACCTCCAAAAAAACCTGTACAACCAAAAATGATCAGAAGACCCACAGGTAGATAAATTCGTAACATCACCAGTTGTTTTGAGTTTGAACGCAACACAGACTCGATTCCTGGAGGCTAGATCGATCCTGTCAGGGGCAGAGCATAGATGGGATTTTTAGCATTGAACCTGGAGCAGAAGTACGTAGTTTTACTTCGGAACTGCGCTAAAGCCGATGACTACCCACAATGCAGGCCAAGTCTCCTGGGAGCGAACCAGATAGGGGTGTTTATAGGTGTACGTCGACAACGGTAGGTAATTAACCCTCGGCACATACTGACAAACGCAGTTAACTCTTCTCCATGCTCGCTACAAGTAGTCACTATTGGATTGGCAAGGCGGGGTCAACGGGTAACTGACTCAGGATTCGTACGGAATACGCCTTTCCGATGATAGTTTCCGTTCTTCGACTACCAGCGTCAGTTCATGCAATACTATCCGTTGTCGTTCGGTATTTATAATCACACGACACAGACCACCCCCTGTCGTAACCTAGTTTGTTCCGTTGTTGTTGGTCGTTGTGTTTTGTTTGTTTGTTTTTCAGAGAGTCAGTGCAGTTAGAGTCTGCCTGCCAAAACATTGAGCCCGGAATGTGTCATTAATAGCTCGGGTGATCTCGAAAGGGTCAAACCGGGCTAAAATCGTCTTGAATGATGAATACATAGATGTAACAGGAGGAAAAGCCTCTACTTCGGAAAAACCTCTAAAAACATAAACAGGACACACCACACACACCCACACACACCACACGCGCACACACACACACAAACCCCACACCACCACAACACACACACACACACCCATGGGTGCTGAAAGACCACAGGCAATATGAACGAACGAACACGAATAATGTTAATGTACTTTTCAGCCACTCAATTCCCACCCAACACTCTCTCCTCTCTCTCCTCTCCTCTCTCCCTCTACCTCTTCTCTCATCTCTACTCCTCCTCTCTCACCACCCCACCCCCCCCCACACACACACCACACGTGCGCTTCGCAACGCACCCACACACACACACAAACACACACACACAAACAACACCACACGACCGCACGCGGCGCGCGAATGCGCGCTGCACACACACACACACATCATGCGCGCGCGGCCCCCCCGCGCACCAGCCGCTGCCCGCCCCGGCACCCCGCACGCACCGGCCGCCCCCCGCCCGCCGCCGCACACGCGCACGCGCGCGCCTGCGGCGCGCCGCGCACCCGGCACACACACACACACAACACACAAACACACACACACACACACAACATTACTAGTTGACTTTTATTTTCAATCGATTGCCAATATTTCTAGAAAGCGTCCTGGAAAAGCAGAAATAGAAAAGCGAAATTTCTTTTTAATTTTGTCCCGCCCCGCCGCACGGAAACGAAGGCGCATAAGGAAGTGTGACCAGACTTCATAGAGTGTATTGATATTGACGAAAGTTCGCCGTGCGCGGACGTGTGTGGTGTGGAATGATTCCGACGGTTGGAGATATTTAAGCTTATTATCAATATAACAATCTAAGGGTGAGGTTGTGATATAAAGAGGGGGCGGGGGTGGGGCCCCCCCTGCGCGTTGGTGTGGGGGGTGGAGGGGGGGGCTGGGGCAAGGCCCAAGAGGGCAATGGGAGAGGGGGGGCGGTGGAGGCGCCGGGGGGTGGAGGGGGGGGGGGGAAAGACCCCCTGAGGGGGGGCAGAGGGGGGGCCCCAAGGCACGGGGGCAATCATGGCAACAAAAAAATAGGGCGGCAAAAACGGGCAAGGGGCAACAATAAAATGGACCAGGGTTGGAGGGGGGGGGAAATGGAGGGGGGGAAATAAAAGGGGGCGGGGGTGGGGGGGCACCACGCAGAGAAGTTTAACTAGTGAGCAGCTGTTGACCTGTTTAGCTTAAGCCAGTTGAGTGTAGCGTAGGACGCGTGTGTGTGCTCAGTCCCCAGTTGATCGGGGGGCTTTGACCCCCCCCCCCCGCCCCCGGCAGTGACTAGGAAAGTTTGAACAGTATGTGTTCTTAGTTGACGACGTTTAAGCACAGATAGGTTTAGAGGTTTAAGTTGTGGAGCACACCAGTTTGGGAAAGTTTGTTACAAGCCAAGTTCTGCAGAAGGGGTCATGAAAAGTAGTAGTAGTCGCCGGGGCCTTTGGCACTTTTTCGGGGGGGGGGGCTGCGGGGCCTATCACTAGCTCTTTTTCTCCCCCTACCCTTTTCCTCCTCTTTTTTTTTTTCTATTTCTAGATCATTGGTTCTTACAGCCCCCCACAGGCGGCGGGCACCGTCATGCCAGCCCCACAACCCCCCCACAGCCCCCCACAACCCCGCCTGGGGACACGGACCCGGGCACGGACCCCGCGACAACGGGACCCGGGTGGTTGGACCCGCCACCTTCTTGACCCCTCGTAAACTACCACCCACCCAAACATCGCCCCCAACGGTTTCAAGAAAGGTGTAAACGCAGTATTCATTAGAAATGGAACCGCAACCGATCTTTCAAGCGGTAGCTAAGATTTTTGAGAATTCAGTGACCCGTACAATGAGGTTGAATGCAATTGGTCAGTTAGTTATCATAAATTAATTTAGAGGAGATTTTAATGTTGGGCCGTACGAGAGATCGGATTTCTCACGCCCCATGACGTTGTAGATTGAGAGCACCCAGTTTTTTAATGAGGGTCAGCTTTTGGCAATTATAGTTCACCACCGTTCGGCCTTTTCTTTCGGTTTCCCCTTACACAGGTTCTTCGCTGATGTGACAGAACTTATTGGAACTGTTGTTGAAAAAACATAAATAATATGTGGTGATCAGCAACATTGAATTTTTACGCCGACCAGATTCCAGAATGGAATCTACAAGCAGTGGAAACACTACATCAGTTGATGTGTGCAACGTTTATTTGCTTTAATATCGCGATTCAATTTGTGTCGCCGTATATCGCCCTAACTCACCCAGGACAGGCCGCAACAACCAACCCCCGATCAATACGCAGCACGCACGCGCAGCACGCACGCACGCACGGCAAAACCAACCCAACACACACACCACACACAATACACACACACACACACACAACACCATCAACACAACACGGCATAGTATACACGCATCTACCCACACACACACACAACACACACACACACGACACACACACACCACACTACTACACACCTTTTGTTCGTATAGTTAGAGTATGGTCATATATTAATGGCTTTGCACGACAATATTTACGTTATCTATTTTTTTTTTTTTTTTTTCTATGGAAACTTAGGAGATTAGTGTTGGTTGGGATTGTATAACTTTATCTCCACACATCGCCCCTTTCAGAAATCACCAGTTGTTCAGCTTACAAAATTTCTTTCACAAGGCTTTCGGTGGTGAGGTTCAGACTTTCACATATCCCAAAGCTCTCAGGTGTTCCGCTGTCCGGAACACTTTTACAACGACTCCTACACGGGCTTGGATATGGTACTTAATTCTTCCCGGCTACGATTATCGGAACTCTACTAGTATTACGGTATTCATAGTCTGGGTGTTCTGTTTGTTGGGTTCTGCGGGGATAATTCATAGGGTTGGATTGGTTTGATTGGATTAGGAGTATTTTTTACGTTTCTTACTGAATTTTAACCCGCTAGGCACGTAACTCCATTTATTGTGCGTCCATGAATATTGTTAGTATTTGTGGCTAAAGACCTGGCCCGGAACTTTCAGCAGAAAAATTTAAATGAGGTTGCTGTCGGGGTAGCGATGGTTGCAGAAGAAGTGGTTCAAGCATTTTTAAAGTAGAATTCGTTGTCTGTCTGGACACCACCAAACTCCCGGCCTGTCATTTGCAGTAATAATCACTGCAGACACTGCAGATCTCCACTGCCATGCAACGCTGTCTGGGGCTCGCCTGATGAGCTTGCATTTGTTTTTGTATGGACACAATTCTCGGAGGTAATCCCGCTCTTCTATTCCCCCTCTGTGCGGGTTGTGAGGTTCAGCTAGCCGGTATGTGGTTGTCGTTGAGTTTTGTTGCCCGTGCGGACTTGTCTGGTACAAGGTTTAAGGGAACCATAGGCCTTTTCAGGGTGACATGTGCTGCCCCGTTCTAATCAGCCACACAACACCCACTACGCCTATAAACAGGCCCTCTAAAAACGTTATGGCTTGGCGCCTTCTTAATCACCGGGAAAAATGTGTGGTCAAAACTCCAGTTTCAGACCGAGGTTGAGCCTCACACAAAAAAACAAACCAAAGACCCCGCTGGTCGATGTTTTCAACATGATCTGAACGGAGGGAAAACGTGATGAAGAATCGAAAATACAAGGTAGGTTGGTAGCAGCCTATCGTTTTCAGACTTTAGACAGGAGGGTAGGCAAGCTGTTAGTTTGCACCTGAAACTTGGTTAGCTGGCCCCCGTGGTTGGGTGAAGTACAGGAATGTGTAGAATGCGATATACCCCTGCCTTCCGGTTTATTTCACTTATTTTCTGGTGGGCTAGGCTGTTTCGTTACTTTTATTTGTCTGGTTTTGTATACTAAATCTGGCACAGCTAGAACTACAAAATTTGTTACTTCGATGACTTTTTCACTCGTGATATTTCATAAGATTGTTTTGTCATGGCCGTTGTTTTTTGTTTAGGATTCAACAATCCCTTTGCTGCGGCACCGCCTTTACTGTTCTTGTGCGGTCTGTTTATGAATTACCATGTTTTGCTCCTGCAAACACTTCTTGACGTCATGTTTCTTTTTGTTGTTGTCATTTTTGTTCTTTGGTTCTTTTTATGTGATTTTTTATTGTTATCGTACGAAAGCCTTGGGCCCTCTTCTGAGCTTGGGGGCTTGGGGGAAGAACGACGACAAGAGGGGTTGTGTCGTATCCGTACTGTACAATAGACTGTCATTTCCCTTTCTATCTTTCCCTTTTCTTCATCGCGAAGATCTCAAACTTGCTAGCTTTGCACAGACCAACAGATAATCCCACAGACCGCGACAAGCCAAAAACCACCCACACTGTGTGGAGTATTGCGGCTAACTGAGAGTTTTAGGCGAATACACGTTTGTGAGGTGTGTGTGCTTTCACCCCAGGCACACAGCTGTATTGACTCATTTTTCTTGGCTGTGGAGCTGTGGTCCTAAGCTAATTGTGATGGTGAATTGGGGTCAGGGTTCACTGTCATTTTATATGATTTCTTCGCCCATGTTGTTGAGGCAGATGGGGAGTTTCTCCTGTGAAACTTGCTGGAAAATCTGCAGATGTTCTAACATGGCACTGATGCACACATTGTTTTCATTGCCTGTGCAAGTTCCTGTGAATAGGAATAATTACAATGGATTTTGTTGGCTTGACCTTACATTAAAGAAACTGAAAGGTTTATAGACACCCCAAGTAAATTTGATGGGGGGTTTGTTAAAAACTTTGGACGTGTTTCATGCCAGAGGAGTGATGTGATGTTTCACAAAGTAAAAAAAAAAAGGATGTATTGTGCCTGATGTGTGAACCCACACACTCAAAGAACTCCAGTTAACCCACGCTGCGGCGGGGGTTACGACCCTAACCTGGGCTTTTTAGATTCTCTTGCCAGGTCGCAAACTTAAAATTGAAATCAGTTCTAGAGCTGTTTGTCTTTAAGATTTCTCAAGAGACCTTGTCAGCCATCCTTCATCAGAAAAGTTTTTGTGACAGTGGATCTTTCATTTCCCCAAATGATTTAGTCGGCCATCCTCCATCCCAGTTTTTGGGGCCAGTGGTTGATTCATTTCTCTAGAGATGTCTGCCGTCCTTCGTCTGAAAACAGGTCTTGAGGCAAGTGGGTGTTTCATTTCTCAAGTGATGTAGTTGGCCAGTCTTTATCTGATACAATGTGTAGACCCTAGGTTTCATTTCTGTCATGGCATGCAGCAGTTACAATCAACATTCGAGCTGTTGGCCGTTTCAGTTCTCCCGTGAGGTGTCAGCCTCCAACACCCAAGTCCACTTTTCAGGAGCCAGACCCTCTGGCTGTTACTTCAGATGTCTCTGGCTGTTACTTCAGATGTCTCCTGTAATTCTTTTGTAATGCTTTCCTCGTAGATTTTTTATTTCAGTATGTGATATACTTGCCCTCTTTTATGGAGTAAAAAAGCCATGATCAGCTTTGAACTTGTCTACTGATGCTGTTAAGTTTTTTTTTTCCAGCCATCTTTTGAAAATGGAAACTCTATATGTGTGCTTGAAGTATTATGTACATGTACTAATGTACAGTCCTCATTGTTTATATTTGGATGGATGCACTGTAACTTTTTTACTTTTTTTATTTTAAATTCTAATCGACTTGTTTTATGTGCTCATGCCAACATTAAGTTTTTAACTTTTAAAAGTCACTCACATACATTTATTTTTTTTTTTTTTTTTTTTTTTTTTTTTTTTAAAGATTTGCATTGTTTTGATCAATAATAAAGATTTTTTTTCAAACTTGAAATGAAAAAATCATGTCCTTTTTTTTAGTGCAGTGCAGTAAAGAGGGAAGTTATGTAATTTCAGACAGATATACCAAAGATTTGAAATACATTCACAAAATTAATTCAAAAGCAGGGAAACAATTTGTTTTGGTTAAGTTACATGTATGTTAAAAGGTGTGACTGTGAGTCTTCTTTTCTTTGTAATCTAATGTATTGTTCTGAAATAGTTAAAAAAAATAAAATGACAGCATATGTAACAATTCATTTAAGATACCAACCCATCACGTATTGTTATTGTTTCCTTTCGTCCTGTATTTGATCTTTTCTACTAATTACAATAAACATAACAGTGCATTTTGTTTGGGTTTCTCTTGTTTTGTGTGTGGTTCTTGATTGTGTGTAAAATCTCTGTGTGTGGGTGAACCTCCTCTTTTACAGTGCTAAGAGGTAAGACACTTTGTTTCCATGCTAATATCTTTCAGTCTCCAGTGTTTCATTTTCTTTATGTGCAATTTTTAATATAGGGCACCCGTACACAGATTTTTATTAATGCATGTTTGTTCTCACCTCTAAAAATGAATACATTATGCAAATCGTGCACTTGGGAAAGTATCAATATTCACTGAACACACACACACACACACACACACACACACACACACACACACACACACACACACTTTTGATTTGACAGCAAATACTACATTAACTGGTGTGTGATGATGTGTAACTCTTGTAAAGTAGACCTTTGCTTTTGTCTTTCTTTTGTAGCAGTCCATTCCCCTTCAACCTCTATTTCTGAAATCTCTCTCTCTCTCTTCTCTCTCTCTCTCTCTCTCTCTCTCTCTCTCTCTCTCTCAGGGGTAGTGACAACAAATATGTATTTGTTTTTGAATTTTGGTATTGGGCTTGACAGCAAAAAATCATGGTTGAAAAAAAATATTAATATTGCTGTTTATCAACAGTGACGTCTCCTGACCACCCCCCACCCCCACCCCCCATCTCTCTCTCTCTCTCTCTCTCTCTCTCTCTCTCTCTCTCTCTCTCTCTCTCTCTCTCTCTCTCTCATTCAAACGGACATTCACATATAGAAAAGAATGATAAATATGGATGGTTTTGTTGATTTACATGCTTATTTGAAACTGAAAAAACATTGTCACATAATTACAGTCAAATGGTTTTGAGATGAGATTTGCTGAATTCTGATTCAGAATGTGTAGGTTGAAACCCAGAAAAAAAAACTTGAAGAATTCTACATGCCATTATGTGGGACTCGAAAATTAGATTAAGTTTGCCTTATTTTAATTTCTATTGTTCGTGGGATTATGTAAAAATAGCATAATTTACACTGCATCTCCAGTTCTACCAGAATAAGCATAATAATCAATGTATTCAGAAGATAAAATGATTGAAAAAAACTCAATGAGCTAGCCACTCGTGTTGCAAAGGCATTCAAATAAAGAAATCAGATCTAAAAAAAAAAAAAAATCCCAAAACCAATCAACAAAAACAAGTACCTCAGTGAGCCAATAAACAAGTTTCTCCTATTGATGTGTAAAATACTTAGACATTATGAATGTGTTTTTATCTATCAGCTATGCTACATGGCAAATAGTAAAGATAATGATATAACCACTTTGTCAAAAAGGCATTGTAAGCTGTAGGACAATACACCATTTCTCTCTTCTCTCTCTCTCTCTCCTCTGGTTTTGAATCAGAAGCACTTGGGTCAAAGGTGGTCGCACTCCATGTGCTCGTAATTTTGTGCAGAAGGTTGTATGACGGATGTTTATCGGTCGGTGCTATTAATTGTTGCCGATCGTCATGGACTTGGATTTCGTTATCATTTGTTTTAACAAAACGTTAAGAGAGTGAATAATTGACTCAGTTTCAAATTTCAAATCTCAGGCGAAGAAGTGTGGTTGTACGAGCACCAAGTCATAGGAAAAGTTTGCCCTGCAAACACTGTGGCCATAATTGAGGGTGAACCAATGTTCTGTGAAGTGATGTCCGTGCCTGAAAGGTGTGAGTATGGCACTGCCTGACCACATGTGTGTACCTGTGAAGTGATCCGTGTTTTAACTGGCATGATGTCGGATCGAAATGTCCATGAATGAAAAAAACATAGGGCACATGAAACACAATGAATCTTCAAACGAAAAGAAACTCTGCACACCGGTGATATAATACATTTTGTTGTTGGGTACAGGAATTATGTGTATGGAGAAATGTTTTTTTTATACCGTTTCTCAGCCATCATGATAACTTTATCATACAAAAGTTGACTAAGTGTGATCAAGACGATCAGACATTACCTTTTCCTTCCTTAAAAATGGATCACAGACCTACCCCACTGAACTAGCCAAGAACAACATAACCGATGTTTCTGGGGAAAAAAACAACAACAACAAAAAGATAAGTCGCACAATCTATGTATGATTGCTCGAAACTCGGGCACACTTCTGTGTCAAGGAAGGAACCTCTCACTCAGGGATCGTGAGGAATGTGAGAGCATTAAAACACATTGGAATGCATATCTGCTCAAAACAAGACCTCGACAATTAACGTCCTCCACTCTCACGTGCCTCTTACGTTTGGCAAATCCCCTTGGCCCAGTGTCCATTACCACCACCAAGACCCCTTCACTGTGAAAATGCAGCGGTTAGAGTGACCCCCAGGAGGGTCAGATCCCTGTGGAGAACCTAAGAACAGAACCAAGAAAACATCACCACCGGTTTACGTCACGTGACTCACCTGGTGAGTTCCATCAGTGCGACGACTCAGCAGGTGGCTGCACTCAATACGCCCTCCGCACAGCATTACCATTTCCGTGAAACCAAGGCAAAAGCATTCAAGGACAATCCTTTCGGGCCCAGAAAGTAAAAGATCGCAGATGGACTCTGTCTCAGAACAAAACCAACAAAGTCTTACGTTCCTCTGTCCACTCATATAAAAAAGACTTCGCCAGCTAAAGAAGAAAGAAATTGATGATATAGATACCATCAACAAGACTGAAAAAAAACGTGTTGTCCTTAATGAGGACCAAAAAACGGCAACCAAAAAAACGAAACTAAAAAACTTTAAAAGTCCGACACAGAGTTATCAATTTTCAGATTTGACGAGATAGATGTAACAAGATCTCCGCTGGAGGCAGTCGGTTGCATTTTAACAAAAGGAAACCAATCGCTTAAAATCTCGCCTTGGAAAAAACTCCATCAGAAATAAACAAAGGAAAAAAACGAAGTCAAACAGTGAGTCAGCACGCAGTTCGCGTGAATTGAAAACACACTTAGGGAATCCGACAACGCGCAAAGTCTCTTGATGCCTCGTTTCAGCCGACTTATCCGGATGCTGACCGAACAATACAGAATGCAATCTCGCTAAACCTGCAGGCCACGGCCAGCGCAAACGCAAACTGTCCACGACAATGACAACAGTCTGTGGAGAGCGGACGGCCTGGCAAGTCCACCCTCGAAGGTCCGCCTGCTGCAAGGAACGAAGACCGCAGAACGAATTAATCCTGTGCATCACTCTCTGATCAGCAAGAAGAGCTCCTGCCAAAATGGACAATAGTGATGATGTCCATCATTGTTCATCTCATAACGGAAAACTCCATTCCTGTCCGTAGTAACCGTTTTTGTCCTTGTCTGAGTTCTAGGATATACATCCGTACATTAATGCTCCCATACACCACCAAAACAAAGCAGATGACAATGTGATTTTCTTCTTCGAGAAACGAGTCCCAAACCCTATTCCTTGTGACATTTATCACCATGTCTTTAAAGATCAAAATCTGTGCTGTTACTTGGGTTCTGTATTACAGTCTGGACCCAAGATAGATTCGGCCTTACGTCTCTAATATGTTTTATAATCTGTGTTCAGGCTTCAGCCATGACTTAGAACAAGGCTTAACCATCACCAACTACTCATAAAGTTAAAGCCTTATCGGCCATGTGGGCATAAATGACTATGCCCATCAGACACAGTCGTGAAGTGTGCCTCATCAAAAAATACAGTTCAGCTTCTTTAATTCCAGCAACGGGGAGGCAAGAATTCTGTTTTCCCACCAACTGAATCTTAGGACGCTGTTCAACCCAAAGATACTTTTATAGAAACATGGAGCTTTCTTGCCGCTTAGGTGCTCCTAAGCTGATCAGGTACAAGACTTCACCCATCCCGTTTAAGGGTACAGCTAGCGGGATCTAAATTCAAGCGTTATGTCTTGGACTGCTGGTTAGACACCTGCCAAGGCGCAAAGGTACTAGCACTGAACCGGGGTTTGCAACGGTTGGCAGGAAGGGAACAAAAATATACACGTGATTTTCATCCAGATCGACACAGCTGGACAATGTCAGCTTTACCAATGACCGGTTTTTGTTTATGACGTGTCCCCCCAACGCGCAGTTAGGCGTTTTCGCTCCTCAGGTCTTCCTCGTACCTCCAACCTGTCCCCAGCTTCTGTGATATTCCCTTATGATTGCCCATGCCAGCTATTCCTCACTGCTAACCCCTGAAAAAATCCCTGAGGCCGTTGTACACACCCACCCACTAATTGTATGGTGATGTCCTCAGCGTGATATGTATCCGTTCTCAAGTCAGTGTAGCACCGAGGTCCAAACCAGGCAATAGCTATTGACCTGTTCACCATTCCTATACCCCCACAAACAGGATCTGGCTGCAAACAATGGCCTAATCAGGAAATCATGCATGCCCCCCTTTACAGTCCTGCAGCATTTGCTGCTCTGGTGAGGCAAAATGATCAGAATCGGTCCTCTCAGCCAGAACCCTTCTTCTACTAACCCACACCCTCACCGAATGACTGTCCCGTGTACCCCTAGCTTAGTAGAGCGAGGTCGCTACTACACGCAGAACCGGCTGTCTCCTGCCCACAGGGTCTGAACTCACTGTCCAATACCCAACCCCTGTTTCATCCAAATGATGTGTCCGTATCATTTTGGTGAATCTGTTCGAATTGCCCTGTTGAACTTCAAAATAAACCAGAAAGTAGAAATGTTCAATAGATATGTACTATACATCAGTTAAGCTGTGTCAAGGCCCTCTATTTGTATCTCGCGGCTTGTCTCGTACTGCTGAAAAAGCTTGTAACGTCAGGTTTGTGTCGTTCGGGCAAGAGGTGCAGATCGCGCGCGCGTTATTTATGTATGCGAGAGAGACAAGAGAGGGAGAAGAAGGAAAGTGTGTGTGGTGTGTTGTGTGTGTGGGTGGGTGTGAGAGGAGAGAGATGAGTAGAGAGAGGGGGGGGGGGGATGGGCACTGGGAATAGAAGGAGAGAGCATGGGCACGTTTGCAGTTGCCAATCAATTGGAGTACAGGGTGACTGAGGTATAAGATTTCTTGGTGTTGCATTAGTGTCTAATGATGGTACAGTTCGATAGAATCTCGCATGGGCAAGCGTGTATTTTTAGGCGGACTTGCATATCAATTCAACTCTTTTTTTTCAGGATATGTTGCCTTAGTGTGTTCTTGATTTGGCAGTCGGTTTCATTAATGGTAATTCGCTGTCCGTTCTTTTCTTCAAAGGTGGTATTGTGTCCGTCCACACGAACATCTTTTGTATTGTCAGTGTATTTTTTTTTCTCTTCTTTCTTTCCTTTTTTAGATACTCTGGCTCATGTTTTTGCTGGTGACATTACACAGTTTAGTTTATAATTTCATGTTCATGATAATCGTAAAAAATTGAGGTGTGTTCGGATGGTAATTTTTTTTTTGGTGATCCCCAATTTCTAAAACAACCATTTTGTAGTGGATTATCCTTTTCCTTGTATACTGAGTTTTTTTTGAAACTTTTCTTAACATAATTCACTTACTTTACTTGCTGTTGATTGTAATCCAGCTCGACTGGTATTTGTACCTTTATATTCCATCGTCACTGGTCACCTTACTAAATCTATATTTGTATCTTCCCAAAATTTCTACTGGTAACACGGTGGCCTTCCAAGGAAGGTCTTAGAATAGGCTATCTAAACCACAAATAGTCTTCTTAACAAAACAAGACAGAGGACCCCTATTCTCTTTTTATTAAAGTGGGAAAGGAGTCTCACTTTTTTGTTGTGCTGAGTCTGAACTAACCAAGTACATACCTGACTCATACTCTGTAATACCAGATTACAACATATCCGCCGCAACCACTGCTCTGCCGATGCAACAGGTCCCACGATGTATATAAGCCAGTATCTCACGTACAAATGGATCAATGTTTTGAAAGTCAAGGCATGAGTCAATGGGGTGAAGTTAACATAGAAGCACCATTTTAATTGGCCGTTTTATATAGAAAAAAACCCATATGAAATATGTTCTCCATCACTGTACGCTTGAGGGAAGCACTAGCCTGTATGTATCACTTGGATTAAACAAGCGTTTTAAAAACAGACCTGGAACAAAA
>JADBJO010030932.1:10000-12500 GCA_016801955.1 Conus betulinus | reverse complement strand
GTGTGTGTGTGTGTGTGTGTGTGTGTGTGTGTTACGTTATTTCCTATCAACTGAAGATAAGTCTTGGTGGTGTGTGCTCTGAGTTTTTTTTTTTTTTTATCCGGTGTGTTGCAATTATCATTATGCCATGTCTCCATCTAAAAGTGTGTGGACCTGCCTGGTTTGTGTAGTGTCTGTCTGATGGAAGCGGCGCTTTTGTTTTCGCCGCCTCCATCAGACAGACTATAAAAAGATGGAAAGAGACGAAAAAATTCACTTCGAAGTCAGAGCCCTCAAACACCAAGTTCAGCACAGACTGGTCCTACACTGAAAACCTGCTCTCTGACAGCCAAGAAACAAAGCCTAGAACGAAGAAATCATTCTGGACATGTATAAAGTCTCCGCGCACGGAAGCAGCCAGTGTCTTACCATTGAAAGTAGCTGGTAAGCTAGTAACAGAAGCAAAGGATAAGGCAGAAATACTGAATGCACAGTTTCCGTCTGCGTTCAGCAGCAAACTATCCTGCTCACCAGAGGAATTTGAGACCTGGACTGGCATGAGCCCAGAGACTGAAGGACCTACATGTGACCACATCCACATCTCAGTAGCAGGAGTCAGAAAGCTGCTAAAAGGCCTAAATCCGAGCAAAGCCCCTGGACCAGATGAAATCGCCCCTCGCCTCCAGAAGGAAATTGCTGATGAAATTGTCCCAGCTCTGACGCTTCTCTTTCAGTCCTCCATAAACACAGGCATGGCTCCACAGGACTTGAAAAGAACAAACGTTTCTCCTGTGTTCAAGAAGGGTGAAGAATGCAGGCCTGAACGATATCACCCCATCTCCCTCACGAGTGTCCCGTGCAAAATGCTAGAGCACATTGTGGTAAGTACAATCATGGGATTTGCAGAGGCAATCAACATCCTGCGCGAGGATCAGCACGGTTTCTGGTGGGGCAGATCATGTGAAAGTCAACTGCTGGGGCTTGCGGATGAGCTATCCTACAATATGGAGAAGGGGAAACAGTCAGACGTCTTAGTGATGGATTTTTCGAAAGCCTTTGACAAGGTCTTCCATTCCCTTCTAATCCACAAGCTCCGACATTACGGGATCACTGGCCAGGTCCACGAATGGATCAAAAACTTCATGGCAAACCGACAGTAGGTGGTGGTTGTTGATGGAGCTTCCTCAAAGGCCATTCAGGTAGAGTCAGGAGTCCCCCAGGAAGCCAAACGTGCGGATGGAACTACAACATAGATGTGGAGTTGAACTCGATGGCAAAGGAATTGAAGAGGACGAGGATGCTACGAATTTCCATTTTAGTCTGAAACTGCACGACAGGACTACACTGTATACTTACTTTCGTAATATATCCTGACATCAGTCAGGCTGAGAGAAACCGACACCTGCAGTGCTGATCAAGAAATTTGAGCAACACTCTCAGAGACGCATCCATTACGTGGATGAAAGTAAACTGTGTGGTCCCTGACTTCCCAGCTGGGCCTGCAGCAACATCACCTCTGGGTGGGAGCCGCTGGGGTCAGAAATCCACAAGTTGTAAGCCAGTAATCCGCGAAGCTAACCACTTCGCCTAGGCGGCTAGACCGCACTGTCTTCTTTTTACGACCTGTACAGCCAGTTTCCTCGGATCAATCCGCAATTAATGAAGCAGTGAATGCAATAGCAGTCGATCTGAACATGATCATGATGATACGATCAGATCATTTCCCATTGCACATTGTCGCGCATGGAAATTGTTTTCCAAGGGCAGTAAGCCGCTAAGACCTTGGGGATGAGATCCATCATGTAGAAATGTTGCATTGTTGAAGACCTCTTAACGCACAAAGAGCATGACGAAGATGGTTCTGAGGTACCAGTGGAAGCACTCACTCAAAATGGTCTGAAGAAAGACATTCTGACTGTTGCAAACCCCTCTTCATCTCTGGTACTCTGGCAGTTTGCACCGGTGGCAAGTGGTGTCAATAGAAGCATTATGTCGCCATTTCCGAAAAAAAAAAGAAGGCTGGCAGACTTCCATCCCTGAAGTATTGTACCCTAAAGCCATGGCAACTTCTGGACTCTGATTTGTCGTTCATCATGTGGACGCCACCTGGCCAGATGACCTGGTTGACAAGCTGTGGACCTCCAATTACTTTGTCCCGTTGTTAACCGTGACATCAAGATCATCAGATGTGGCACGAATAGAATATCAATCCAGTGCAGTCCTACTGTCAACTTGTACTTTGCAGAATGGCAAAACCAGACCTACATCGCTTGTGTGAATGGAATCTCAGACTGCTTTTTAACTCTATGAAAAAGCATGGATATGACCCCTATTTTTTAAATAAGTGATGATGACATTTACCAGACACGTGCAAAGGATCTGAGGTCACCAGTTAAAGGTGAATCTGTCATGGAATGTAGCTGTCAAAGAGAACAGCATTTGAGAGTCTGTTGTGCATGTTGCAGCTCGTTCTGAAATCTGGTGACGATTTGCAGCCAAAGCATTTGCTAAGGTGCACATT
>JADBJO010030932.1:0-5000 GCA_016801955.1 Conus betulinus | reverse complement strand
TCCTCGTTCACCTCAGGTGGTCGGTCACTCCCATGCCCCGGATGAAAGGTGCTGTCATCTGCAAATCCTCCAAGGTGCTGTGCAGTTTGATGCCCAGAGTCGTTGAGGTCGGTCAGCCAGACACTGTCCCTTGCATCAACATGCTGTGGGCAGCTTTGGAGGATGTGATGTGCTCTCACTGGTCCGTGACCACTGAGACACCTTCCTGACTGTCCAATGCTAAACTCTCTGTATGCAGGTGTGGTTTAGGTTATCGTATCCAGCCAGCGGAAAAATGTGCTCCTGTTCCTCTCGTTCAAGCAGGCGGTAGCTGAGAAGGCATCAGTGAAGACAACGACGCGACATGCAGTTTTGGCCAACTTTTGGGAGGCCGCTACGGCATTTTGACAGAGGGATTCTGTCTCTGCTCTAAGGTTGGTGGAATGCTGGCCTGTTGGCACATCAAGTTCTCCATTACTGTCTGTGTACCGGATGAAGATTGTGGCTTCAACAGCCGGTGTGGCGTTAGTCGCCGGACCGTCTGTAGAGGTATGTGTCCAGTTTTCCTGGCGACACAGGTTGCAGAAGTTCTCGGCCATGGCCTTTCATTGAGTGTCTAACCGAGTCCCTCTTCCATCAACTCCAGGGATACTGGTGAAGACATATAGAAACTGGTACCTCTTCCTTCATGCGACACTAGCAGGTGTTGGAATACACTTTGCTTAGCGTTCCATCATGGCAGCTCTCTCAAATCTTGGTGACTGGTGAACGAATATGTCTCTTTTTTTAGCCGACTGTCGTGGGATGGCTTACTGTAATTCTTTCTCAGTTAAAAAAGCAGGTCATGATTTCGCCTGATGGTTCTTCTTCACGGAGTTCACGCAGGATTCTGTGCACTGCTACTCTACGTTATCAATGAAGTCTGTAGTCTTGATTTGTTTATGGATGTCTATGAAGAGGTATGCTAGCCCCTGTAGGGAGACCGGGCAGAGACTCTCTATATAAAACATATTGATTCTGCATCATTACACCTCCCATGGGAGTGCCAAACAGAAAATATCAGTAAATATATTTTGATTCTACATCATTGTACTAGTCCTCGATCATAAAACTGTCTTCTTACAACATGTCTTCTTACATGTATTGATCCCGCACCATTATACTAGTCGACTAATCCTACATCATTATACAAGTCCTTGTGGGATGCCAGGCAGGAAAATGTCTTTTAAAGTGTATTAGTTCCACATGATTATATGGGTACCCATGGGAACACCGTATAGACACTCTTTTTTTCTGAAAGTGTGGTTTCTGTACGTTTCGGTGCTATGTCTGTTCCTCTTCATCAGACGTTTTGGTCGGAACACAGCACGATAATTTCTTGAGCTTGTGCGGAAGGGAGTTGGCTGGCAGTCGTCGTCAGTCTAAGAACCGCCGTTTTTTTTTTTTTTTTGTTTTTTTTTTTTTTTTATTTACTCCGCCTTCAGGTTTGATCACAGAGACAGCCGTGGCTGAGGAAATAGAATTCGATGTTTCCACAAAAAGGGGGAGCCTCAGCAGGCGTACTGGTCAATATGAAAAAAAAAAAGGAAAAGCCGCGTGGATGAAATGCGTTTGCTGGAGAGAGAGAGAGAGAGAGAGAGAGAGAGAGAGAGAGAGAGAGAGAGAGAGAGATTTAACATTCAACATTTCTATACAGTAAAACAGATAATAACTCCATGGCGTCTAGATCTGTACTCTTCAAACCCAGTGTACACTGCATGCTACCTTTTTCATAGTTTATCTTTAATATTAAACCCAAGACGCTTCAAACTCTTTGATTCAGCACTTGTCTGCGACGTTCCAACACACCATTCAACAGATACAGGTATGGCGTTATGGATGCACTGACAAAAATGAAAAAGATCGATACGGAGATATTTACCTCACCGTGAACCCACACTTCCTGTGACGTCAGAGCAGCCCACAACGTTACGAGGCACCAACAGCAGACGTCCCCCATAGAAATTCTGATAATACAACGTCCTGTAGTGAGGTCATATTCTTGGTTGTCTCTGGCTAGAAAATCTAAAGTGTTGCCTCGGATCATGATGTAGATGTAAATCTGTCCCGCCACAGTGGACACCATCATCATGCCGTTCAGAACGACCAGCAGGCAGAAGGCGTAGTGATGTCCTCCTGGTTGTTCTCCTGAGACAGGCAGGGGAACACAGAGGCTTGTCTGACTGAAGTCACTGTCTGATGACACAGTGGGAACTATAGACAGACAGGCACCTGCCATCCACGCCAGGAGACAGACGAGAGAAGTCACTCTCTTCTTCCACTGATATCCAGCTTTGTTTATCCAGGTGAGGACAACACACCTATGCAGGGCCATACTAACATCTACAAAGACGGCCACCTCACAGGAAAGCAAGAAAATGAACGCTAATAGTTTGCAAAAGACACCGGACCTCCACTCCGTGTCCTTCCACAGGTAGTCACTGCTATACGTCTGGTCCACCACACACTGCACTGAAAGATACACCCCCATCAGGAATTTAGAAACACACAGGTGAGACAAAAATATTGTGTAGTACTGTCCTTCTCTTTGCCCTCTCTGAAAAACATGACACAAATAAGACCGTTGCCGAGAAGGATGAAAAGTGTCAGAAGGTAGATAAAAATCCGCTGCACCTTAGCTCCCAGAAGATTGTTACAGGTGGAAAAGGTCGGGAGGGGGGCATGACAGTTTCATCGTATTGACATGTCTGGCAAAGCCTGAATACAGCAGAACTTGAAGCTGTCGGTGTGCAATTCTCTCTAAGCTTGTTTAGGTTCTTTAACAAGGTGTGAGAAAACTCTAACATCTCACTGCCACGATGATCCAACTTAGCCAGAAGGGGATTGTCATACCCTTCCCCTGTCACGCTCCGAGTATTGCTGCCAGAAAGGTTGAGGACAACGAGTCCAGAGAAAGGCTGAAGTGTGTTCAGGTCCAGGTTTGGTATCTCCACGAATGCCAAGTCCATGATTCTGAGATTAGGAAACTTCAAAGCCTCTTCTGATCCACTGTGGAAAAAATCAGTTAAAGGATTTTTTGCTAGAATCAAATGAACAAGGTTGCTGACATTGGAGAGGTTTTCCAAAGAAACAATCTTCAACTGGTTTTCGCTGACATCCAGAATCTGCACGTTGGGGAGCTCTGGAAGGAGCAGTACTGTTAGACAGCAGCGGGTCATGTTCAGATAGACCAGCATCGTATTCCTAAGCAGACTTTCCGCTTTCATTTACTACCAGACACGTCTAAATAGCGCACGTCCGGCAACTCGTATAGGAAACACCTGTCCACAGGTAAAAGCAGGCCCTGGCAGGAGCACTGGTCAGGACAAGACATGGAGCAATACCATTCATCGTCATACTGAGGACACTGGAGTCTGCCGTCACACACATGATCCGGGGTGCAGACATACCCGAGAATGACGGCAGCGGAAGTACCCAGGGCAGGAGTAAGTCTCGCACCCGGCTTCGTCTTCTTTGTACGGGCAGTCATAAACGCCGTTACATCGCACAAACACGGGAAAGCGGTAAGCTACGAAAGGACATTCAAAATGCGTTGGGGGACTCGCGGATCCTGGCACCATTCTAGTGTAACTGACCCCCATTATGTCTATGTCATCATAAAAACAAACCAGTGCTGGGAAACCGTACCCTTCCCATTCCCGTATTAACCCGGGCAATGGTCTTACAAATAGGTGATGTTTACACAGTCTGGTGTCGGGAGAATTCTTGCAATGATGATCGAAAATGCTGCACTTGTTTGACTCATCAACACACTACCAAAATATATGGTGGGAGGAACAAAAAATGCAATAAAACCACAATTCGATTGTTGCAAAAGCTGCTAGTGAATAGTAGAAGGAAAAAGAAACATGATAGAAAGAGACATATTTTGGAACGAAAATAAAAATATGCGTCGTATGGAATCAACCTTGTGCTTAGGTATCCAGAGTGATGACCCGAAAAAGATAATGCACATCAACAACATGAAGTCCATCAGCACTTCTGTTAAATAACACAAACATTGTCAGTCAGTCAACACTGACGCTCGTCTGTTTGCTAACATTTACCAACAAATTCATTCACGCAGAAAAAACAACAACAAAACAAACAAACAGACAAACAAACAAAGCAAGCAAACAAACAAACAAAAAAAGCAACAAACAAACAAAAAACAACAACAAACAAACAAAAAAAAAACAGCAAACAAACAAACAAAACAAACGAGGCAAATTATTTGTCTGATTCACGAGTGATGAACACAAACAACAGTATGAAGTGTTCACGGTGGGTGGGAAGGAGAGAGGAATGGTATGCAATTCCAGTAAAATAAACATCCTTTTTGGAAAATCAACATAAAGCGGAAAATGAAACATATCACATCTGAGCAATGATAATTACATAATAATGATAATAATGCTAATGATATTAATAGTGATAATAACTATTATGATAATAATGGTAATGATGATGATGATGATGATGATGATGATGATGATGATGATAATAACAAGAAGAAGAAGAAAAAGATGAAGAAGAAACATGATGGTGATGCTGATCACACACACACACACACACACACACACACACACACACACACATCTCTATCTATGTATGCATGTAAAATATATACTGAGAGAGTTAGAGAGAGAGAGAGAGAGAGAGAGAGAGAGAGAGAGAGAGAGAGGGGGGGGGGGGGCAGACAGACACACGACAGACAGACACAGACTGAAACAGAAAATGAGAGACAGGGGTGCAGAGAGTGATCACTACATATGATATACTTAATCTATCTTGTTTGGCCTAAGCGTGTAAATTACACACACGCAAAAATTCTTAAAATGCTCGACCCCTTGGGGAGCAACATCTGTTAAAAAATAGAATGGTAAAAGGAAGTTTTAAAATCGACAGGTCTGTTTCGAGCGCTGGCTCTCCTCAGGATGGTTTTGGGTTGTCTACTGCCGGTGTTATATGGCCCAATGTCA
>JADBJO010030931.1:15000-17301 GCA_016801955.1 Conus betulinus | reverse complement strand
GCGACGATGCACTTAGTGTCATCAAGCAGGAGATTCAGTAGGTATGTTTCGTGTATTCTGGATCCCAAATAGGCATACTTGAACACCACCGAAGGGACTCGGCAGCAGCGGGCAGTGGTCTCCTAAGTGGGTGGTTTCCCTCGTGACGACTGACATTGACTGCTCCCTGTGGATTGCCGTGTCCGGGGGCCTGCCGACTGGGGGTCGGAATGAGCGGCGTGGCTTCAATGTACTGAGGTGGCACAAAAGATGGGACAGAACTTTCTTTTTCGTTATTATTATCATTATCATTATTGTTGCTATTATTGTTGTTGTTGTTTTATATTATTATTATTATGATATTATTATTATTATTATATTATTATTATTTATCATCATCATCATCATCATCATCATCATTGTTATTACTATTATTGTTGTCGTTATTTTATAATTATCATTATTATTATTACTGTTATTATTATTGTTATTGTTGTTGTTGTTGTTATTGTTGTCGTTGTTGTTGTTACTATCATCATCATCATCATTATCTTTTATAATTTATCTATTTCTTTAGTTTAAACTATCCGATATTGTACAACCATTTCAAACTTGTAGCCAGATGATTGCATGCTTTATGCACACATGCACGTACTTGTACACTCACGCCCACACGCACACACTCGCATGCATGCACATGCGCTTTCAGACATGCAAGTGTGCGTGCATGAGCAAACATACACACGCAGGCAGCTCGTGCATGGGTGCCAAGACATGCACACGTACATACACACAGACTCAAAAACGCGCACATGCACACGACACATAACATCCACCCACCCATCCACTCAACCATAATTTCAACACCCACGCACTCCACCCTCCCTCACACACACCCAATCATCCAACCATCGGCCCACCACTCCACCCGCCCACAAACGCACACACAAACACGTGTATGTAAGCACGCGCGCACACACTCCCCCCTACTCTCTCTCTCTCTCTCTCTCTCTCTCTCTCTCTCTCTCTCTCTCTCTCTCTCTCACACACACACACACACACACACACACACACACACACACACACACACACACACACACACACAGCTGTAGCGGACGGAGTAGGCAATGTTTACATCCAAGGTCTGACAAGTGTGTCGTGTTATTACGAAGATCAGAGATCTGCTAAGTCTTGTCCATCAGACCCTTTTCTTATTCCCCCCCCCCCTTTTTTTTTTTTTTGTATTAATTTAGCCATCTGGCTGTAGGACCCTGCATACTGTAGTACTATAGCTGATCAGCTGTGGTGTAGCTTAGTTGGACTAGTCCATAGCGGCGACGTATCCTTAATGAAACTGAAACTGAAACTTCGAAGGAGTACACCTGGGGTTTTTCGTCCCCGACTTTGGTCGTTCAGTAAGTATTCCAGAGCAAAGTGCTATGGATCGGGTTAGATGGTGCTGCTCTATCCACAAAGGTGTCAATTGATGTGAAGAAAAAGGAGGACAGCTGCCGCGCGACAAGAGACTGGCAAGGAAAGCCGCGCCAGAAATTCAGATCAGGTCTCCCACATTGCCTTCCAAGCTGTCACCGCACATTCCGTGCGTGCCTTGGCTAGATCAGCCACCTGCGTATCCATACATTATCTCAGTCCCACCTAACTCAGGATGACTGAAGCGATCCTCGTCGACTGGACGGACAAACATGATTCCAGAACACGTGATGACTGCCAAAAGACTCAGTTAAAAGAGTCACCTTCAGCCTGTCCTTCTCAATAAAATAACCCCCCCCCCCCCCCCCCCTCCCTTTTTTCTGCCCCATCTTCTGTGCAACCTCAGTGACATTGCATTAACGCCCTCATTCCAGCTCCCCGTCACAGCCACAGCCCGGACCGTCCTGCTGCTGCAGCCCGGCACCTGCGATCCACAGGGAGCAGTCAATGTCAAGCCGTGAAGAGGCAACTCACTGGTGGAGACACTGCACTGCTGCTGAGTCGCTTCGGTGGTGTTCAGTGGCGCCTGTTCTGATCTAACATATGCAGGACACCACCTTCTAAACACCCTACTGACGACAGTAATTGCTTAGTCGTGGAACGGCGTGAGTGAGCTCTGTCTCCAGAGGGCACCACCATGTCCGTCCAAGGATAGTTCCCGCGAATTTGCCAGTGACCCAGACTGAATCAAACCAAAGGCCATAGACGTCACGAGGACATCCAAATTGAAGTCACCATAACAGCAGGGCATAAAGGGCTACAGAATTTCAGACTTTTTTTTTTTTTATTAAATACTGATCGGGGAAAAATGAAGATGATGAAGATGATGTG
>JADBJO010030931.1:7500-10000 GCA_016801955.1 Conus betulinus | reverse complement strand
GAGAATTACAGTAATCGAGGCGCGAAAGCATGAGAGAAGTAGTGAGAGTTTTGGTTGCTTCAGTGGTAAGGAGATGTCGGACAGCACGTATACGTCTGATTTCCAGACAGCATATTTTACAGACATTGTTCACCTGTGCCTTCATATCAAGATCGCTGTCGATAAAGACGCCAAGGTTTTTAACCTTTTCTGAGAAGGGGACAACAGTACTGCAGATCAGAGTGAAGAATTTACAGAAAGAGCGGGTGTTTTTGCTTCTGGTGAGCGGAACAGTAAGGCTTCAGTTTTATCATGGTTTAAAGTTTGTTTTCAGCCATCCAGTCCCGAACGACGGACACACATTCAGACAATCGCCCTTCATTTGGTCGAGATCAGAGGCATCCTAGCGTCTTAGCTGGGTGTCGTCGGCAAACATCTGGTGAGGACAGGAGTGAGTTTCAAGGATGAGAGAGAGAGGATGCGTGTACATTACAAAGAGTACAGGTCCAAGGACGGAGCCCTGTGGAACCCCAGAGTCCAGCTTGGCTAAACGAGATCTGACGTTGTTGACAACGACTGACTGGTGTCTATCCGACAGGTATGACTTGAACCATTGAAGGGCTGTTCCTGTAACGCTGAAAAACAGTGCTGCAGACGTTGCACAAGAATGGAGTGATCAATTGTGTCGAAAGCAGCGGATAGATCGAGTAGAGCAAGGATAGAGACCTTTTGTTCATCGGCAGCGACAAGGAGATCATTTACGACGCGAAGAAGAGCAGTTTCGGTACTGTGACCAGCACGATAGGCAGACTGAAAGGGATTTTGAAGACAGTTAATCTCGAGATGGGATAGGAGCTGTGAGAGAACAACTCTCTCTATGAGTTTGGTAACAAAGGGAAGATTTGAGATTGGACGGTAGTTTTTCAGCTGATCTGGGTCCTTACCAGCCCTTTTCAGTAGAGGTCTGACAAGAGCGAGCTGTGTTCCTTTGGAAACTCGCCAGACTGAACAGACTCATTGACAAGGCGGGTAAGAACGGGAATGAAGAGATCCGAGTTCTCAAACAGAAGTGACGTGGGTAGCGGATCCAGTTCACAAGTTTTGTGGGGCATGTCTTCACTCACTGTGTCTTCAGACACTGGTGAAAAGAAAGCAAGGGGGTTTTCAACATCAGGACAGGCTGTAGGAACATGAGAAGTCTGCATGCTGTCAATGTTCTGTCTGATTGATTGGATTTTGCTGTTGAAAAAGTCGCTGAACGATTGGGCAAGTTCGGTATGAGGAATGTTGCTAGGGAGGGGGGACGTGTTGATCTTTCCCAGCAGAGAATTAGTTATGGCAAACAGTTCTTTTCAAGTCTGACTTTCATTGATTTTACAAGAATATAAAACTTGTTTTGCTTCAAGAAGTAAACAGTTTACCTCATCCTTTTTTTGTGTGAAAATCTGCTCGTGCACTGTGAGACCAGTCTTCCGCCAGGCACGCTCCGCACATCGACGAGCACGCTTGGCTTCATGCTGGACTGCAGTGAACCACGGTTTAGCTTTCTTGTTGGTGGACACACGTTTAGGGGTCTCTGGGGCATATCTATCAAGCAATGCACTGAGACGTGTGTTATAATCACTGACTGCAATGTCACAGGTGTCGGACAGAGTATTCTCAAGATCAGACCTGAACGATGATCTGTCAGTGGCACGAATATTCCTGCGCTGAACTACTGTGGAGGGGAATACAGGCTTTTTTAATATTAAGTTCACAAACAACTGACATGTGATCAGAGGTGAGGTAGTGGGACACACTAGTCGACCGAACAAGGGGGTTAGACTGACTGTCAACAACCCAGTCAATGATATGACCTGACCTGTTGTGTGGGTTCAGTTACAAGCTGTACCAGATCGAACGCACTGCGATCCAACACATCCACTGTGCTTTAACATCCAGAGGACAAAAAGGGAACTCTGGAGATATCTGAATCTTTATATCAACTATCCAAAACGATTTCATCTCTTTGTCGAATCCCAAAGGTTCCTCTTGACCTCTGTACATCGTGTTATTGATGCTGCTTTGGTGTTGATCTCCTTCACTATCCTTTTGTTCTTTGTGTACATGTTTGAGCACGTAGGTGTGGGATGGAGAGTATGAGCGTGTGTGAGCTTAACTATTGAGAGAGAGGGAGATAGAGGGAGAGAGAGAGAGAGAGAGAGAGAGAGAGAGAGAGAGAGAGAGAGAGAGAGAGAGAGAGAGAAACTAGAGAGGGGTGGGAACAGAGAGGCAAAACAGACGGACAGAGACAGAAAGAAATTCAGTTCTGTGCAGTATTACACATTAACTTTACGTCACTGCAGTTTAGTGATGGATTGAATAGAAAATGGCCAAAGAAATGCGTTACCCCCAAACATTCGATACTCTAGTGTTGCAGCTGCTTACTTTAAGGTCGCTAAAACAGATTGTGCAGATTCCATTCAGGTGGGGCTTCCCAAAGAGTCCAAAGAATTCCAAATGATGCCACAGGACCCATTCA
>JADBJO010030930.1:0-2500 GCA_016801955.1 Conus betulinus | reverse complement strand
CTTCGGTGGTGTTCAGTGGCGCCTTTTCTGACCTAACATACGCAGGACACCACCTACTAAGCCCCCTACTGACGACAATAATTGCTTAGTCGCGGAGCCGACATGAGTGAGCTCTCCCTCCGTAGGGCACCACCACGTCCGTCCAACGACAGCCCCCATGGACTCGCCGATACCGGGTGACTCTGACGGAACCAAACCAAGGCCACAGACGTGGAGAGGACATCGAAATTGAGGTCACCATGAGAGCAGGGCTGAAGGGCCACAGAATTTGAGACATTTTTTTTTAATGCTGATCAATGAGAATGAGGATGATTAAGATGATGCTACGGATTTCTATTTCGGTCTGAGACTACAAGACAGGGCTGTACTCTACGCTTCCTTTCATAATATATCCGGCGTCAACCAGGCCCGAGAGATACAGGCACCTGCAGTACTGTCATGAAATTTGAGCAACACTCTCAGAAACGCATCCATTAAGTGGATGAAACTCGACTGTGTGGTCCCAGTCTTCCCAACTGAGTCCGCGCAGCAAACTCAACTCTGGGTAGGAGCCGGTCGGGGCAGAAAAAAAACCCCCACATGACTCTGATGGGATTCGAACTCACGACCTCCCAGCCGGAAGTCCGCGACGCTAACCACTTCGCCACGGCGGCTGGTCAAGGATTATGAAAGATAGCTTCCTATCTCTCCTTGCTCATCCACTTCAACATCTCCATCCCCTACTAGCATCTTGCCCCGGAAGATGAAATAGTCACGGCCTCCATACCAGCAGAGTGATGGTTCCACAATGAAACGCGTCAGGGATCAATTTGAAACCTCCAGAGTACCTGAAAGCCTCCTGCCTGATTCCATTAGCACTGTCAAAGACACCACTGGATTCCTTGACTGGCTCAGATTCAAAGCGCCGTAGGCCTTCTCTCCTGTCTGTAACAACAGTGATTCCCATCACTACGGTATTCCCAAGGGAAAGACGGCCCCTTTCTTACCCGTCACAGGAGTAACTATTTTTGTCAAATATCTGTAAATGTTCCCACTTACTCAAAATGGAAAACTGCGCGCATACAAACGCGTCGTGTTGTGCGTGCGCGCGCGCGCGCGCGCTGTGTGTGTGTGTGTGTGTGTGTGTGTGTGTGTGTGTGTGTGTGTGTGTGTGTGTGTGTGTGTGTGTGTGTGTGTGCGTGCGTACGTAAATGCGTGCGTGCGTGCGTGCGTGCGTGCGTGCGTGCGTGCGTGCGTGCACGCGTGCGTGCGTGTGCGTGAGCGTGAAATTGTCTTTGTTTGGAGCGAACGTAACGACCTTCATTATCAACTCGAATGTGATCCCGAAGCCCATCCTATGATTATCGTTTCCATGGACATGATATGGACACGGTGGGGAACTAAAGCCTACCCTCGATGGTTGGGGATAGGGGAAAAATGAGTATTGTGTTGAAGGAAGACAGATGTGAAGGCAATCTGAATGCCATTCCACGGTTCCAGAGCATGTAAATCCCAGAGGGGAGAAAGTTTCGCCTTTACCCCGTTGAGGCTGGAGGGTAATGCTGATGTCAGGAGTCACGCTGCTCTTCTTTGACGACAGTCTCAGATGTTATATCGAGCAACCTTTTTTTCGTCTCTCACACAGTGACACAACGACACATCATTTTAAACCAGTGCCAGGGCTGCTGCCCATAAAGCTGGCGCATACATACATGAACAAGCCCCACAGTGCAGCTGATAACACCTCTGCCCTATAAACAGATGTCTGAAACTTTGCTCGTATAATATATCCTTCCACTGCCAACCGCAGAAAGTAAGAGGGATATAGCTGGAACGAAAAATCTTACTTCTTGACACAGTGTTTTTATACTTTTCTGACCCCCCCCCCCCCCCCCCCCACCACCGTCGACAACTCCCCCCTCCCACCCCCACCCCACCCCCGGCGCGTCCCTTCGTTATTCCCCTCCCCTCCCTCTCTCTGCCCCTCTCCCAACATTCCTTACTGCATACCGACGTGAAGATGACGGTCTCAGAATTCTGCTGACCAGTTTGGTTTCTCTTTTTGAAGTATTTCTATAGATGAACAGTCAGATATGGATCGGTCAGTGTTTGACAATGAGAACAAAACCTATCTTACGTGTTCACCTCTTCCCGTTACAGTCATTCTTTAGTTGTTGTTGTTGTTTTATCGTTAAATGCCATGGTCTCTCGGTCTCATCTCTCATGCCAGCAAAAATCTCTCTCTCTCTCTCTCCTCTCTCTCTTCTCTCTCTCTCTCTCTCTCTCACCTGTCCCCACCCCTCTTCTCTCTCTCTCTCTCTCTCTCCTCTCTCTCTCTCTCTCTCTCACCCATCCACGCCGCCGCTTTCTCTCCCCTCCTCTCTCTCTTCTCACCCATTTAATCATCACCATCATCATCATTACCATC
Organism: Conus betulinus; assembly: GCA_016801955.1. Taxonomy (NCBI): domain Eukaryota; kingdom Metazoa; phylum Mollusca; class Gastropoda; order Neogastropoda; family Conidae; genus Conus; species Conus betulinus. Next base: position 93 of record JADBJO010030930.1, on the reverse strand, counting down.
ATTATCAAATAGCGCTGATATGCAAAAGCGGATCATCAAATAGTGTGGGATAAGGACCACCGTTCGCCTTTTGTATGTATGCCTGTGGCCACA
>JADBJO010030929.1:0-17301 GCA_016801955.1 Conus betulinus | reverse complement strand
CACAAAATTACGACTGAAATGAGGAATATTAGGACTACATCCAGCACACTCAAAAAGCTACAGTCGCAGCATATTAAGTAAATGAAAGAATTAGTGAACCCAAAGATCAGAGAGGTTTGGAACACGGGCAGGTGGACGTTGTCTTCTTCAGGACAGGTGGTTGGGTAGCTGTACTGCCTCACGTAGCCAGCACTCACCCCAGACACTGGCGAGAACCAAGGTTCTGCTCCAAGCACCACCTACAACGGAATACATCCTCCGTCAAAAAGTCGTCGTTCACACGCACATTCACGTGATCGATTTCAATGCCGTACGCGTCCAGAGTTTCGAAGGCTAAAGTCAGCATATGGTAGCCCCGGCTCAGTGCCACATTCTGGAAAGAAGCCGACCTGAACACGTTCCAGTTTCGTCCCCAGTTGGACCCAGCGACGCTGTGGAAAGTCAGTGTCTGTGGGTCGTCCACGTCTACTCGGACCACGTCTTCTCCTCCGTCGTTGGAATACGTCACCTTGATGTTGGCATCTGAGAGGTCACGGTCGAGACAGAACGGGAAAGAGAGACGCTCAGTGGTGTCGGTGACGTAGACAGTTCGGAACTTGGAGGCCTGGCTTCTGTCCCGAATCTTGTGCTTCATGGGCAGAGACTCTGCTTCCAGTTGAAACGTAACAGCGGCGTAGTTGTTCGGAATAATCAGTGGCAGCAAGCAGAGAAACGTGGATGGTCTGCATGGTGTTAATAGAATTCAGTTCAGTGCAGTGCTATTACGCCTTATTCATCCACGTGGGAAATCGTTTGTGCGCTCGTCCTCGCCTGCCTTGGTCTCGCTGATCGCGCAGCTTTTTATACCTCTGTCAGACAGTCGCGGGAACGAACAGGCACAGCCGGTCTCCCGCCATGTCGCGGGCGAGGCGACGAGTGTGAGCCCGGGCTACAGCCAAACAGAAACGGCTGCCGTTGTGTTGTCAGTTATGTAGCACATTGACGGAGACGATGTTATTTATATCTCGCTGGCACAGGTTTTTAACACATTTCCTTCCCCATGCTAGCGTTTAATGACACACGGATATTTCTAAAGGTTTGATCTCACTGCCTGTGTTCCTTCAACATTGCCTGTCGTCGTTGACTGTGACAGCTCATGAGGTTGTAGTAGGCCCACTCGACTCAAAATTAATTTTCTGCAGATGCTTCATTTGTTTCATGTAGACTTTAAAGAATAGATCAATAAAGAAAAATACTTTTGAAAAAAAAAAAAAAAACAGTTTACAGACGCACATGCTGCAGCGTATGAAACTATTCAATTTTTTTTTTTACAGACAGTGATGTAAAATCAAAATAAAGACCTTCTGTGCAACTGCTCCCCAAGCAACAACCAACTGCACCCCCTTCTGCTGAGCATCTCCCCCATAGAGCGACGATCTGCTTTGTGATGGCCTCCTGTGCGACTTCTACACAGCGACAGTGCACCGCCCTACTCTGCGACTTCTACTGAGTGACAGTCTACTACAACAACATAGGTTCCTGTGTTCATATTTTTATTTACATGTGTTGCCATAGCTTTCTGCGCTTTTTTTTTTACACACCATATACAGTGCCAGTTCCACTCTTTCCTTATTTTCTTTTTTTTTTTTTTTTTTTTTTTTTTTTTACTGACGATGACTGTCATGTGGAAAGGATAAAGGCATCTTTTCGTGTGTGTGTGTGTGTGTGTGTGTGTGTGTGTGTGTGTGTGTGCGTGCGTGCGTGCGTGCGTACGTGCATGCTCGCGCGCGCACGCGCGCAGCGCGAGTGTGTGTGTGTGTGTGTGTGTGTGTGTGTGTGTGTGTGTGTGCGTGCGCACTTTGAACCTGCATTGAAAATTCACCTTTACTTGGTGCTCGCTCCTCCTTGGTCAGTTTTTTTAATAGTGATTTGTACTCTTGGGAAAAGAACAAGAGATTGCCTGTCACTTTGGCGGAAACAAAAACAACAGACTAGAGAGGACAGAGACTGGTAGGAAAAAGAGAAAGATTGGCTAGAAGGAGAAGAAGAGGATGAAGAAGCGTTACAGAGAGAGAGAGAGAGAGAGAGAGAGAGAGAGAGATGAACTAACCCTTTGTATCGTTATATATTATTGATTCTAGGGGCAACCACCCTGTACGTGGGAGGTGGCATTGATACGTAGGACCTGACAACCCTTCACTGCCCTTGAGATGATAAGAGATATCCTGCTGCAATGAGGATTTTGATTTTTTTTTTCTCCTAATTTGATGTGAATACTGTCTTCATGGAAAGAATGCAGAATAGGGGTCTGTGAACCCAGTGTGATTTGTTTGAATATTTGTTTGCAAGTTGAACGTCTGTGTAACCTGAGGAGGAAAAAATGAAGCTCATGTAGTAAGTCAATGGATGACTTAGGTGTAATTTTTCGCGAAGTGCTATGAGAGAAAAAGAAAAAAAAAAAGAGAGAGAGACGACTTGCTGAATGATATATTGGCCAAGAAAAAAAAAGAAAAAAAAAAAAACTTGGCGCCAAAAGAAAGTGAAGTGCAGGTGGAAAGAAAAAAAAAACCTTTTTTTACCTAGAGAGAAATTTGAAACTGACTTCTGTTTGTTTTGTTCTTGAAAAGGAGTCGGATGAATGATTGCGTGCGAGGCGCATGATTGTCTTTCTATGCATGTGAGTGTGTGTGCGTGCGTGGAGACCTTTTAACAAATAAGAACGCTCTCGACTGCTGTTCCTGGCTAACCGCACAGCCGCTCTTGACATTCCATGCTTTTGAGCCAGCGATCGGCGCAGTTCCTATAACTGCTTGGAAACCGAGCGCGAACCTACAGGTGGAAGTCGAGGAGAGAGAGAGAGAGAGAGAGAGAGAGAGAGAGAGAGAGAGAGAGAGAGAGAGAGAGAGAGAGAGTGTAGGGTCAGAGAGAGAGAGAGAGAGAGAGAGAGAGAGAGAGAGTAGGTTCAGGGAGAGAGAGAGAGAGAGAGAGTAGGGTTCAGAGAGAGAGAGAGAGAGAGAGGGTTCAGAGAGAGAGAGAGTAGGAGAGAAAGTTTCACAGAGAGAGAGAGAGAGAGAGAGAGAGAGAGAGAGAGAGAGATAGGTTTTCAGAGAGAGAGAGAGAGAGAGAGGTAGGGTTCAGAGAGAGAGAGAGTATGGTTCAGAGAGAGAGAGAGTAGGGTTCAGACAGAGAGAGAAAGAGAGAGAGAGTAGGGTTCAGACAGAGAGAGAGAGTAGGGTTCAGAGAGAGAGAGAGAGTGAGAGAGAGGTTCAGAGAGTAGGTTCAGAGAGAGAGAGAGGAGAGAGAGAGAGAGAGAGAGAGAGAGAGAGAGAGAGAGAGTAGGGGTTCAGAGGGAGAGAGAGAGAGAGAGTAGAGTTCACAGAGAGAGAAAGTAGGGTTCAGAGAGAGAGAGAGAATAGGGATCAGAGAGAGAGAGTAGGGTTCAGAGAGAGAGAGAGAGAGAGAAGGGGTTCAGAGAGAGAGAGTGAGAGTAGGGTTCAGAGAGAGAGAGAGAGAGAGAGTAGGGTTCAGAGAGAGAGAGAGAGTGTGTGTGTGTGTTGGGTTCAGAAGATGACTTAGAAACAAGAGCATTAACAAGAACAACAGTAACAATCACATGCACTCGCGCGCGCGCATACACACACACACACACACACACACACACACACACACACACACACACACACACACACACACGGGCGCGCGCGCGCGCACGCACGCACGCACGCACGCACACACACACACACACACACACACACACACATATATATATATATATATATATATATATATATATATATATATATATATATATATATATATATATATATATATAATGAATATTGTTAAAAACGCCTGATGTTATTTTAAGAGCGCTCAACCCCTTGGGGAGCAACATCTGCATGCTCTACCCTTAAATCTGGATGTGCGGCCACTTTCTTGATGTTCAGATCTGACAGATGGTTTGTGGTATTGTGGCTTTGCTCTTGTTTGTTTAGGTGATTCTTTAGATCTCTTAACACATCAGATCGGCCAAGCTGTAATCCAGTTCTTATCGTTGCCCTGCCTGTCTGCTCTCTCATTTAATTCCTGCATGTCCAGGACTGTACACCCATATGAATCTCTCCAGTGGAAGGCTAGGCATTACTTCATGCCAAGCAGGGCTTCCCATCCCACTCTCCACTTTTCGAAGTAGGTTCATTGAGTCAGTCAGGATGATGTCTTGTTGAGTTTTTCAAAGTGGTCTGTGGATTTGAGCTGGTGGAGTGCATGTGTCACTGTTTCTACCACCATTGTCAGACTCGAGGCTTACAACACTGAGATTTACAACACTTGAGACTTACAACACCGACATTTACAACACTTGAGGCTTACAACACTTACTATACTTAGGCTTACAACACTGTCCAAGAGCAATCTTCTTAAATTAGAAAGAATTTTAAAAAAGAAAGCAATGAAATCGATCCAGGGGAACCACGAAGGTTCTCTCTCTCTCTCTCTCTCTCTCTCTCTCTCTCTCTCTCTCTCTCTCTCTCTCTCTCTCTCTCGCACGCACACGCACGCACGCACGCACGCACGCACGCACGCACACACACACACACACACACACACACACACACACACACACACACACACACTTTGACGTTCTTAAAACTCGTTCATCTCAGATATATACCTCTCTTCTTCCAAATGATCACAAGACACTTGATACTCTCCCTTGTTGTTTCAAGTGCCACGTTATATAAACTGTACTTTATGTACAAAGTAATGAAAAACTCAACATCATTTCATCCTGTCAGAAAGTTCCTTACAATTAATGTCCATAGCAGGAGTACCATATTTCTTCGTATTTAGAAGAGGAAAAAAAAAAGAAAAAAAAACAGAAAGCGGGGAAGGAACGCTTGTGAATGGCCAATGTTTCAGTTTCTGTGTTCATTGAAGGACGATCTTTTGGTTTCTGCTTCTGAGATTTTAGCCATGTTTGTGTGCGGGTTCTTGCGTGTGCGTGTTCGTGCGCGCATGGTGTGTGTGTGTGTGTATGTGTGTGTGTGTGTGTGTGTGTGTGTGTGTGTGTGTGTGTGTGTGTGTGTGTGTGTGTGTGTGTGTGTGTGTGTGTGTGTGTGTGTGTGTGTGTGTGTGTGTGTGTGTGTGTGTGTGTGTGTGTGAGAGAGAGAGAGAGAGAGAGAGAGAGAGAGAGAGAGAGAGAGAGAGAGAGAGAGCCTAGCCTGTGGGAGTTTTCGGTGCTCTTATTACTTTGTGATTACTGCATCCAGGGCTCCATTGCCGGTCATTCTTTATATCTGTCTACATTACAAGACACAGTGATGTGTGGGCTACATGGCCAGGAATGGTCCACACGTCAGCTGCAGAGATCAGTGAGGGGGAAGCGAACCAGTACGTGTCTGCGTGTGTTAGCTGGTTTTTGTTCGGTTTGGAAGACATTGCCTTCTGTGTTATCTCTGTTAAGTGTTAAAGTTCTTCACACTCTAGGATACAAAGAAGAGAGAGAGAGAGAGAGACAGGGAGAGAGAGAGAGAGAGAGAGAGAGAGAGAGAGAGAGAGAGAGAGAGAGAGAGAGAGAGAGAGAGAGAGAGAGAGAGAGAAGGCAGATTCTGAGCAACGAAGGAAGAAAGAAAAGAAGTAAAGCAAAAAGGAAGGACAGCTGAAAAGAAGAGAAGCTCGGAAAGAACGAACCAATAGAACAGGAGCAACAGATCACAATTTACCCTTTCCAGCCATCAACCCCACCCCACCTCCTTTCCTTCTTCTATCACCCCCTTTCCCAGGTCTTTTATCACCTCCCTTGTCCAACCCCACCTCCTTTCCCTCTCAGCCGTACTTCCCGCCACGCCCTCCTCGGCCCTCCCCCGTGTCTACCCCTTTACCCCTGTTCCTTCGCCACTCTCTCTCTCTCTCTCTCTCTCTCTCTCTCTCTCTCTCTCTCTCACACACACACACACACACACACACACACACACACACACACACACACACACACACACGACACGCGCGCGCGCGCGCGCGCGCTACTACCGTCTCCATGAACTGGCTGACGGTACAAACAGACATGACCGAGCTGATTAAAGGTTTAATTCTTCAAGAATCGTCGTCATTATCACCATCCTGATATACAATATCCAACTGATCTCAGCGGGGAGGACAGGAGTGGGGGGGGGGGGGGGGGGGGGGGGATGATGATGGTGATGGTGATGATGATGATAATCTATATTCCAAGGATAACAGATAATCAAACCAGACACATGCATTTTTCCATCAGAGAGAGAGAGAGAGAGAGAGAGAGAGAGAGAGAGAGAGAGAGAGAGAGAGAGAGAATGAATTGAGGAGGAGGAAACTCAAAAGCACCATCTAATTACATGCGGAAAATCAATGCACATCATCTAAATGCAGATAGTTTTGGTTTTCTTTACATTTTTTTCGCATTTTACATATATGCACAACCATGAACATAAACCAGCACAGATAATATGCATAAATCCATCCATACAGCATAGATATAATTATGTGTCTATGTACACAGCAGCAAACATACAATTAATACATATCTGCACATCTTTCTCCGAGTGTGTTATAAACTTCCAAAATGCAGGTAGCTGATAGCATATGGAAATCTAAGCTGTCATTTAAATGGATAATAATATAACGGAAAGTCTATCCGTCTGGGGTAGCTCAGTTAATTGGAACACCTCAATTTGGTTGCAAGGAAGACAAACCCAGTTAATGCGATCGCTTACAACAGCAGAGTGCCTTCCCTTGGAAGAATTAACGTTGCGTAGATGTGGAGAACGGACCGTCAAGTGTATTCACCTTTTGTTTTAATCCATAATCGACCTTTTGAAATTAGAAATGCCATCCATCAAAATTATTTCTGACTTTTTCCCCTTTCCCCAAAATTGTGTGTGTGTTACAGTCAGTAAGATAAAGTGTGATTTGGGTTACGATTAGACGTACATTTGCGCTTAATACAAGATTTTTAACAACGTACCGTTCCGTGTTATCCGATTTGGAGTTAATCACAAAACGACCCAAGTTTTCTTGACGTTCAGTCACTCTCTGACCCATCACTGTTTCAGATTTGATCTTTGTGTGTGTGTGTGTGTGTGTGTGTGTGTGTGTGTGTGTGTGTGTGTGTGTGTGTGTGTGTGTGTGTGTGTGTGTGTGCGTGAATTTAATGCTGTAATTTTCTATAAAAAGTCATCCATCAAAAAATTATTGCCGACTTTTTTTCCCCTGTGCTATAATACATCTTTTGCTCAGGTGCTCCACCGTTTTTTCGCCTTCTCCGACAAAGATGATCATTTTTCTTCCCTTCAGTCAACAATTAAAACGCACGTAACTATATACTAACGGTTTTTTGTGCTGCCCCCTATTCAGCTGGTGCATGTTTAGACAAGAGGCACACTGCCTTACCTAGGATTTTCTTCTCATTATTTACACAAAACGCATTGTGACAGTCACTACAGTAAAGGTGCAGATGCGCATTTGGTTTCATGCAACATTCTACTCTACTCTGCTCTGTTCTGCTCTACCCCCCCCCCCCCCCCCACTCTCACCCTCCTCTCCCCACTTCTCCTTTCCTCTCCTTACTTACGCTCCTCCACTCTCCTCCACTTTCTTCTAATCTTCTCTACTACCAGCTCTGCCCTGCCTTGCCCTGCTCTGCTTTGATGCTCTACCCTACCCTACCCTACCCTGCCCTGCCCCTACCCCCTGCCCTGCCCTGCTACCCTACCCTACCTGCCTGCCCTGCCTACCCTACCCTGCCCTACCCTGCCCTACCCTACCCCCTACCCTACCCTACCCTGCCCCTGCCCTACCCTACCCTACCCTGCCCTGCCCTACCCTACCCTGCCCTACCCTGCCCTGCCCTACCCTACCCTACCCTACCCCCCCTACCCTACCCTACCCTGCCCTGCCCTACCCTACCCTACCCTGCCCTACCCCTACCCTACCCTACCCTACCCTACCCTACCCTGCCTACCCTGCCCTGCTACCCTACCCTACCCTGCCCTACCCTACCCTACCCCCTACCTACCTACCCTACCCTACCCTACCTGCCCTGCCCTACCCTACCCTACTACTACCTACACTACCCTACCCTACCCTACCCCTAACCTACCCTACCCTACCCTACCCCCTACCTACCTACCCTACCCTACCCTACCCTACCTGCCCTGCCCTGCCCCTACTCTACCCCTGCCCTACCCTACCCTACCTACCCTACCTACCCCTACACCCTGCCCTACCCTACCCTACCTACCCTACCCCCTACCCTACCCTACCCTACCCTGCCCTACTACCCTACCCTACTACCTACCCTACCCTACCCTACCCTACCCTACCCTACCCTACCCTACCCTACCCTACCCTACCCTACCCTACCCTACCCTGCCCTGCCCTACCCTACCTACCCCCTACCCTACCCTACCCTACCCTGCCCTACCCTACCCTACCCTACCCTACCCTACCCTACCCTACCTACCCTACCCTACCACCCTACCCCTACCCTACCCTACCCTACCCTACCCTACCCTGCCCTACCCTACCCTACCCTGCCCCCCTATCCTGCCCTACCCTACCCTACCCTGCCCAACCTACCCCCTACCCTACCCTACCTACCCTAACCTACCCTGCCCTACCCTACCCTACTCTACTCTTGTCCGCATTGTACTCTACTCTACTCTACTCTACTCTACTCTACTCTCTACTCTACTCTTATGGATTGTAATGGGAATAGTAGTTGTAGTTTCATTTTACGTCTTTCACAAAACTATATGATGTCAGACGAAGACAATTATGTTTTGTTCCCTATTGTACAGTCCAGTATTGTACAGTTCTATTCCGTGCTCTCCCAAAAGCAGTTAAACAAGCAGGCAAGCTCCCGCACGGTCAAAGCCTCGATGGTCAGTCTCAGGTCAGGGGGCTCTGCGTCAGGCGGCGTGACTCCACCGCGCGGTACACCAGGAACTCCCTGCCCTCCAGCTTCTCCCACGAGCCCAGCACGCGCTCGGGACCCTCCTGGTCGCTCTGCACACTGTCGGAATCCGTGTTGCCGAAAGCCACGAACATGGAGCGGAACGTGGCGAAAGGCAGGTCGGGAGAAGTACGGGTCGTCGTCGTCGAAGCGGGAAAGTGAAGGTCCGTGACCCTCAGCTTCGTTTCGAACATGGAGTAGGTCAAGGTCAGGGTGCATGAGCTTCCGTCGTAGTAGGTGAGCGCCATCTGCAGGGTGTTGGGATAGAAGGTCATGCTTTGTATGCTGGCGGCCGGACGGATGTCAGTGGGTCGGGATCTGCCCACGATGACGGAAGTTCCGAACGGGGTCCATCGACCGTTGGGGGAGGAGGCAGGCTGGGGCACCAGGCGCACGTTACCGTCCTGGCAAATACAAGAATGTTCTGATTTTCTCTGTGGAACAGTAATTCCATGTAACAACTATGTATTGAAAAAGGAAACAAAGAAACCACTGCAGCTCTTGTTTACGTGTGAGTGTAGTTCATGTTTCTGAAATTTAAAATCATAGAAACCAGCTTCCGATACACTTAAAGCTTACACAGATGTCGGTAGATGTATACAAACTCATTGAAATCGTTGCGGGTTTTTTCCGTCAAATAGTTGCGTTTTGTTTTTTTTCCCCTTTCTTTTCCCCCCCTTCTTTTTCTTTCAGAATACTTTCAAAGCCTCCCAGCACTCACGTCATACAAACTCAACCCCAATCTTATCTAACTACAGCCAGTCACACCAGATCACACCAGATCAGATCAATCCAGGTAAGTCCACGCCAGAGCAGACCAAAGTAAAGGGCGGCCCACATCACGTGATGCCCCAGCCTTACGGTTTGAAGAGCAGGATCGAAATGGCGACAGTCAGCTACATTCCGTCTTCGGGAACCCCGTCTAATCACGACCGTACTTTTATTTCTTTCGAGTCATCCATCCCGCCGGCACCCGAGACTTAATCTTTTTCGAAAGGAAGATTCGGGTTTAACGTGCATGCAAGATGTTTTCATGCATGCGTTCAAGCACCGGATCCCATTTTAAGTCTCATCTGAAGAACTAGGAGGGGAGCGCAGTCTGCACGGAAGTTAACTACGAAGAAGCTGGTGCATCCACAGATGGTAGCTATTCGCAAATCGGAGTCTGCACTGTGGTTCATCCACAGACAGTAGTTGTCCGCACATCGGAGTCTGCAGTGGTTGGTCCATCCCTAGATGGTCGTTGTTCCCAGATCGGAGTCTGCAGTGGTTGGTCCATCCCTAGATGGTCGTTGTTCCCAGATCGGAGTCTGCAGTGGTTGGTCCATCCGTAGACGGTCGTTGTTCCCAGATCGGAGTCTGCAATGGTTGGTCCATCCGTAGATGGTCGTTGTTCCCAGATCGGAGTCCCGCACAGTGATCGGCCCTTCCAGACGTGATATGCAACTGCTTATCTGAGTAAATTTGTTTCTCCTCTTTGTGATGTCTTTGTTTTAGAAACTTTTTTTTATGATTCCATGCTTTTTCGATTACAGAACTTGTCTTTCGAGGTTATACCCATTTTGGTTTTCTTTTCTGTGCATTTTACAAGTGTTATGAGTGATCCATGATTCTGCACAATTCATGCATAACACGTGAACTTGTCCATGACAAAATTCGAGCAATACAGTTTCTCATTCTGTTTATCTCTGCCTAAAATTGGCTTTATCAATATTCGTCTTGATGGTATTGAAGTTCCTATTCCGTGGACTCTGAACAAAGAGAAACTTAATCAGCGACTCCGTTGCATTTTCCGGGTAACATACTGGGTCACATATTGCGCCAAGTTTTGCACAGAACGTAGACTATAATTATAGGAGCAGGGATAACGTATAACATGTGAATTAATTCTAAAGAGAACAAAGTTAAAGGAAGGGATCAGAGAAGAGAGAGAGAGAGAGAGAGAGAGAGAGAGAGAGAGAGAGAGAGAGAGAGAGAGAGAGAGCAAAGTCAAAGGAAAGGCAGTGAGCTACAGATGGAGACAGACAGACAGAATGAGACAGAGATAGAGAGAAAGAGCATACAGAGAGATAGAGCATACAGAGAGATAGAAAAAACATACAGCCACAAAAAGTATAAGTAAATACTATATAGCACACACACACACACACACACACACACACACACACACACACACACACACACACACACACACACACACAAGGTATAAAGTAAACACAGCGTGGCAACGTATCGGGGAAACATCCAACCACTCAGCAGTATAGCCTGACCTGGTAAAGAACCATAACTTGGTGAAAGCTTTTCTCCCCTGTCCAGGGCGCGGGCACGTACAGCGCCACACGGCTCAGGTCCTTGACGGTCGTATCGCCCACCGTCACCGTCAGGTTCTCCCTCACAGGGCGTCGCCACCAAAAGCTGTTACGGACCCCCTGGCGGGAAAGAACCCTGTGTTCATTGACTGCTCGTAGTGGAGAGTTCGTGCTGTGGCGGCTACTGCGGCAGGATAAACCTGCGTGTGGTTGCCTGTGTGATTGTGTGTCTTTGGTCAGCCTGCAGCCTGAATGGTCAAAGTGTGTGTGTCTGTGGTCAGACTTTAGTCTGAATGGTCAAATTGTGTGTTGTTCAGCCTGAAGGTCTGAATAGTCAAATTGTGTGGTCTCTGGTCAGCCTGAAGTCTGAATTGTCAAATTGTCTGTGTCTTTGGTCAGACTTAAGTCTGAATGGTCAAATTGTGTCTTTCGTTAGCCTGAAGTCTGAATTGTCAAATTGTGTGCCTTTGTTCAGCCTGAAGTCTGAGTGGTCAAACTGTCTGTGTCTTTGGTCAGCCTGAAGTCTGAATGGTCAAATTGTGTCTCTGGTCAGCCTGAAGTCTGAATGGTCAAACTGTGTGTCTTTGTTCAGCCTGAAGTCTGAATTGTCAAATTGTGTGCCTTTGTTCAGCCAGAAGTCTGAGTGGTCAAACTGTCTGTGTCTTTGGTCAGCCTGAAGTCTGAATGGTCAAATTGTCTGTGTCTCTGGTCAGCCTGAAGTCTGAATGGTCAAACTGTGTGCCTTTGTTCAGTCGGAAGTCTGAATGGTCAAACTGTGTGTGTCTTGGTCAGCCTGAAGTTTGAATTGTCAAAATGTGTGTGTTTTGCTTAGCCTGAAGTCTGAGAGGTCACATTGTGTGTCTTTGCTCAACCTGAGGCCTGAACGATCAAATTGTGTGTGTCTTTGTTCAGTCTGAAGTCTGAATGGTCAAATTGTATGTGTCTTTGGTCAGCTTGAAGTCTGAATGGTCAAAATGGGCGTTGTTGGTCAGCCAGAAGTTAGAATGGTCCATTTGTGTGTCTTGTTCAGCCTGAAGTCTGAATGGTCAAATTGTGTGTCTTTGGTCAGCCTGAAGTCTGAATGGTCAAATTTTGTGTCTTTATTCAGCTTGAAGTCTGAATGGTCAAATTGTGTGTCTTTGCTCAGGCTTAAGTCAGGTCCCATCCTATTTTGAACCTGCCCTTGGTTGTGTATGATTGTGTATATCTTTGCTCAGTTTCAAGTCTCTGAATGGTCAACCTCAGTCAAATTTTGAAACCGGGAGTAGTTGTGTGTGATGATACATATCTTTTCTTAGTTTCAGATCTCTGAATGGTTAACCTCAGTCCAATTTTGAAACCGGGAGTAGCTGTGTATGATTGTGTATATCTTTGCTCAGTTTCAGGTCTCTGAATGGTCAAACCTATCCAGTTTGAAACTGCGAGTAGTTGTGCGTAATTGTGTATAACTTTGCTCAGGTTCAGGTCTCAAAGTGTGGTCAAACTCCATCCTATTTTGTACTGTTTCTGGTGTGTGTATATATCTTGGCTCTCATGTTATAAACCACTTCTTCAACAAAACATACTAAAATGTTCATAAATGGAAACGGAATAAATTCTTATGATATGAATGTCTCTCGCACTGATCCACTACGTTCCTAACTTGACTAATATTGTGTCTCACCTAAAAATGTACAGAATCGTGTAACATATTGTGGACTGGATAGTATTCTTTACATGTATACATCTATGTGCGTATGAAGGCATTTACGTACTTATCTGTTGTATGTGCACATGGGTTAGGTATGTGTGTTTGTGTGTGTGTGTGTGTGTGCGTGCGTGCGTGCGTGCGTGTGTGCGTGTGTGTGTGTGTGTGTGTGTGTGTGTGTGTGTGTGTGTGTGTGTTTCACACGAATGTATCCTAATATGCGTGCATGTATAATTTCCCCCCTTTTTTAAATGTTTTCTTCGTATTCATAAATTGTATTGTTATATTGTATTACGACTGTATGTGATATATTAAACACAAATGCAGTTAAAAATAGTTCGAAAAAAAAAAAATGCCATTGCCATGTGGTACAGTAATTCAAGAAAAGAAGCACCATGACTACCTTGCACCTATCGAATAACTCAAAGAAAGAAATTTGTTACTGCGAGTTACTTGCTATTTTTTTTTTTCGATGTTTTTCATTGTGTAAAAGGCTTCCAGTGACACACAAACACACACACACACACACACACACACACACACACACACACACACACACACACACACACACACACAAACACACACATATTTACCTCCAACAGAACTGAATCAGAGGAATAAATCTGAATGGCAGTGTCGGGCGCAATGTAGCCTCGGATCAACTCCAGTGTGCACAACGTCACGTCCTCCTCAGTGACGTACACAGTCAAAGTGTTCCGGTGGTCCTCCGACCACGTCATTTCCTTCAGGGCCCAAGTTTTGGTCACCCTTTGCGCTGGGAGGTCAAAGGTGCCCAAGGTCACTTCCTGCCCTTGACGGTTCACGTAAGACATACTGACGGAGGGGGTGCGGGAGCAGGAGGACGAGATGTTGCGACAAAACACAGCTTTCATATCCGTGTAAATGTCAGCATCGATGAATCCTTCTTTGAACCCCTTGAAGGAAGGAGAGAGAACAACTGCGTCAGTTTCACGACAGAACGTTTTTTTTTTTTTTTTTTTTTTTCTAGATGGTGACATCCCTAAAAGAGCCCTCCCTGTGTCGGCTTGGATGAACTTGTCCTTGGGAGTCGCGTGGTGATACGACGTAAATCGCACCATTCTAGGCCACACGTACGAGGCCCTTTTAGGGATGTCATCACGCAAGAAAAGAAAATCCTGTCCAGCTGTGATCACTACTACTACTACTACTACTACTACTACTACTACTGCTGCTACTGCTGCTGCTGCTGCTGCTGCTGCTGCTGCTGCTATGCTACTGCTGCTACTGCTGCTGCTGCTGCTGCTGCTCCATCATCATGATACTGAACTGTGCTTATAGGCTAACTGTGTCGTTGCATCAGGAATATTGCGTCGGACAAAAAAATGAGATGTGAAATGAAAGTAGTAGAAGCATAAATGCATCAGGCAAATGCAGGTAATGGGTGCCGGTGATGATAATGATAGGTATGATAATCATGATGATGGCAGAAGCGAGAAAGGAGGAGGATCAACAATGATATGAGCTTGTTTCTACTGCAGTGTCATTTTAATTCTTTCACTCACTCACTCACACACACACACACACACACACACACACACACACACACACACACACACAGGCGCGCACGCTCGCATGCACGCATGCGCACACGCACGCACGCGCAAACACACACTAACAGACACACACAGACACACAGACACACGCACGCGCACACACACACACACACACACACACACACACACACACACACACACACACACACACAGAGAGAGAGAGAGAGAGAGAGAGAGAGAGAGAGAGAGAGAGAGAGAGAGAGATCTCACTTTGAGATAAAAGGTCACTTTGTACATGACGCGGTAAACATCATTGTTGGCCGACTGCGAAGACGCCGGACCCAGCCGAACCCCAACGATCTTGGCGTCATTACGGTTAGGTTTAGGGGCCGTGGGCTGCCACGTGTCTTTGCTGACGCTGAGGGCGACGTCTTTAAAGCGCCAGAGGACAGGGTCCAGGAACGGGCAGTTGCGGTTGTCGTCGCTCTTGAAGTCATACCAGCTACGGTACAGAGGGTTGGTGGCCTGCAACCGCATCGTCATTGATAGGATCGGATTAAATTGGATCGAATCGGATTGGATTGGATTGGACTGAACTGAACTGAATTGGATTGGATTGGATTGGTTGGATTTCATTGCATTGCACTGGATTGTGCACCTTTGTATCATATTTGATGTATCGTGCTTATTGTGTCTATCATATTGCGTTGCATTGAATTGGATTGGACTAAAGTGGATTGGACTGGGCTGAATTGAATTGGATTGGGTCGGATTGGATTGGATTGCTCACCTTTCTATTATATTTGATGTATCGTGCTGTATTGTGTCGCATCATATTGCGTTGCATTGGATTGGATTGGATTGACAAGGATCGGATTGGACTGGGTTGGACTGTGCAGCTTTGTACTGTATTTGACGTATCAGGCTGTATTGCACCGCATCTTACTGCATTGCATTGGACTGGACTGGCTTGGACTGGACTGGTAAGGACTGAATTGGATCGGGTCGGATAGGACTGGTTCAGGTCGTAGTTGCATTGTGTTGTGCAGCTTTGTATATTTGATGTATTGTGCTGTATTGATCAGCATCACACTGCCTTGCATTGCAATGCATTGCGTTGCGTTGTGTTCTATTGAATCGAATTGTATTGTATTGTATTGTATTGTATTGTATTGTATTGTATTGTATTGTATTGTGTCTGCCATCTGCGATCGGCTGAGAAATTAACACCAGTGAACTTGGCACAGTATCGGACTGCATAGAACTAACTTGTGCTGCATTGCATTAAAATCACTGCAGTGCTTTTTGTGTTGTAGTCCCCACATTGTGTCGCATGTACTGCCTAAACACTGTATTGTATGGCCACTGCACTGTGTTGTATGACTTTATACTCCATTGCAGCGCGTTGCGTTGGCTTGCCCTACCACTGCAATCTGTTACCTTGCCTCACAATGTATACTGCCTTTCCTTGACATGTGTTGCAAGGCCGTGTTTTGTCAGCCCTGGTGATTTCATTATTTCGTTTTGTATAGCGTGACATCAGGGCACTGCAATATTTTTCTTCCTACTTCAATGTGATTTTTTTTCTTTTATTTAACGTTTCCCGTCCCCCGCCCCCTCCTTCCCCCCGTCCATTTCTTTTTTTTTTTTGTTTTGTTTTGTTTTGTTTTGTTTTGTTTTTTGTCAAAGGGCGTAAATCGGTCTGCTCGTAGGATCTCTTACCTCATGTCTCGTCATAGCACTCGGATCGCCACTTAACAGGTAGGCCTAATAAACGGGAAGGTAGGGGTCGGGGGGTGGGGGGAGAGGAGGATCGGGGTGGGGGGGGGTGTGTGGATCCACTCTGTTTTAATACACATTTCTTTGGAAGAAAATGTTGAAGGGGGAGCGCATAAGGATAAAAGTAATGTTGCTTATAGCCCAGCCGACCGCAAAGGGCCGTATCAGGGCTGTCACCACGCTGAAAATAACTCAAGTCAAAAAAAAAAAAAAAACTTGTTCACACAACTCTTTAAAACATATCTTCCAAAAACACACCGGAAATGTTAAAAATCTTAGATCAGATAAAAAATGTTAATCTCCTTCAGAAATTCAAAGATCACATTAGATGGGACATCTCTGAACAAGGTTTTTATGGAGTCTGCTGTAATGTCTTTATGTCTCACATCATGCATGTCCCAACACTCTAAAATGACATGTTTCACTGTGAGTGGTACATGACATGGATGACATGGAATGCATCACAGAGCTTCTTCACCTTATAAAAAATTTTTTTAAAAATGGGTGTAAAAGGAGTGGCCTGTAAGCAAACAGCACAAAACTGTTTCTTCTTTACGGCCGCCTCAGGAACACGGTAAAAAAACTCTTTTAGTTTTGGATGGATTTTAAATAGTTTGTTATCCATCGGCGAGTCCCATTCCTCTTGCCAGAGGTCTTTGACATAAGCCTGGGTTGGGGGTTTCAGATCAGTGTGAGGGATAAACAATCTGCACAACTGTTTCTTTGTGGCACTCTTGGCAAGTTGATCAACCATTTCGTTGCCTCGAATGCCCACATGGCTGAGAACCCAAGCAAAAAGGGGGACGCGGGCTGAACGATGAAATTACCATGTCTGCTCCACTTATTAGGTAGTCTTCCTTTCGTTCAGGCTCCCTCCCTTCAAGCGCATCCCTCTGAATGTCCTCCCTCTGTCTTTCTAGATCTTGAAATGCCTTGGCCATTTCGCCTCTAATCCCTGAATTGACCGCGACTCTAAATTTCTCTCCAGTTCGTGTCCTCTGTCTAAGTGGTTATGGTAGTATG